>JAUZST010006931.1:0-14519 GCA_034779995.1 Parotocinclus haroldoi
TAATATAATATATTATATATATATTTGTATATATATTTATATTTATATTGTATATATAATTATTTATAGTATATATATATATATATAGAGAGATTTTTTTTTTTTTTTTAGGCATATTAAGGATTTATTTATTAATATTGTTTTGTGACTGTCAAAAACAGTGGTCTTATACACTATCCCATCCTCACCACAGAAACTCCGATGGCTTCCTAGCTGTGTCTGAGAGAGGGGAAGCTTGTCAGTTGATATCCTACCCTGGGTGTCCCATATGGGCCAAAATACCCAAAATACCCAAAATACCTGTTTCAAATAGATTTCCAAACTGTTTTTTTTCCTGTCATTGCTATCACCTGCGATTTTCACAAATGGAAATTCTGATGTTTGTGTTAATTAGTATAGTAGCATCTCCTTATATGATCCAAAAAGTTCACAGACTTAGCAGCATTTCTTCGATGTTGCAAGATGGTGACCCATACTGTATCAGCAGGAACTCCGGATAGAAAAGTAACTATAGAAACGCAGCCATAAAGGCAGAAGACGCATCTACAATATCTACAGACATTACACCTTCAACGCAGCAACATACACCCCATAGACTATGCTGGATCAGACCTGACACACACATACCGAGTGGCTGACTGTTGATATTATTACAGCATCCCATGGGTACATCTCATTCATCCAGAGCCCAGGGTCCACATCCTGGCTGCCTCATTTCTTTTGTGAGCCTTCCAAACGGAGTGTGAGGGGACTTCCAGTGGCGGCAGAAGATTTATGAAGCCTCTGTCACCTGGGGTTAACTGCCGTCACCTTCCACCTCAAGGATTCCTACTGAAAACAATAACATCCAGACCTGCTGATCTCTGGGACATCCCACTGTGCCAATGACGAGATCTGTTTGCTTTAGTGATTGCTGCTGTCTGCAGTGGCTAACGGCACGCTGCCACCACGGCAGAGCACCACGCCCAGCTCCACGCTGTTGTCACATGGAATCAAACTTTTCCTGCATTTTTCATTCAGAAAAGCAAATAACAAATAAATAAGCAAAAACACAGTGTACACGCAATGCACATTATATGCCCAAGGAATGATCTGCACAAGGATCTCTGCAAGCCTGTTCTTTATTTAAATTCATGCCACAGAACTTGTTGTACTTATTCTCACAGACACGAGTGAATTACGTCTTCAAAATGTAGAAACAAACGGCTTGCATCCATCTGCCCTCATTATCCACAGTGATGACAGGCTCTAACATGATCAAGGTCTTTGAAATGCCATAGCCACTCCAAACATTTTCTGACTGTAAACCATCTTCAGGGATGATCTGGGGGTGAGGAATGCATCTTCTGTGATCGTTTCTTAAACTTTATGATACTGCAGTGTTCTATGGATCTACCATACTGTGTCAAATTAACATTCAGTCAGTGACCAAAAGAACAAGCATAAAAGCCTAACTTACTTACCAAGGCAAGAAAAATGGCTTTTCTCAAGATTAGTGATACTAACTAAAATAATTATTAGTTGGGTATTGGGGAAAAAAAAACTTTATTTTAATTAATACATTCATTGCAGTGCCCATAGTTGCAGTCAAAATAAGTCATACACACTCAAAATGTGCCAATTTAGCATAATCACTTAGAATAATGCATGTCTTTGCGCAGGGTCCAAAGGAGTAACCGGGAACACTGCAGCATTTATAAGATTTAGAATTAGACTGTATATATAGATATAGATTGTAACTAGCTACAACTAAATGACAGACAAAATTGCATCAATGCCAATTCAAGTATCACGTTTTGAGCCACATTTTTTGAGCTACATTTTTTTAGCTTGGATGCCATGGATTTCACACTCTGAGAATTTGAGAAATTGAAAATTATGGAATATGTTACTTGTTTTACACCTTTTGAATGGACACATTTAACTCACAATATCAATATGTGCAATACTGAAAACTGACGTCTCAATCTTTTCTGGAATTTTCTTGATAATGATAATTAGATGATGTTGTGTACAAGTAAGTATCAAAAGTTGTCTTTCAACCACATGAACGTTCACTCTGTCATCTGCAATTTAATGTGTAATGGCTTTTCTGGTTATAAAGGGTTTTTTTTTTTTCGATTTTTTCCAAACAATTTTCTTATGGTTTGCTGAGTGTGTATTTGTGCTGATGCCTTACATAGTTTAAGACTGTCGTGGACAGCTGACTCCCGAAGTTTGTCCTAATCTACATCTTCTGCAATATTCTGCAAATGTGCAGATCACTGTCTTTTCAACATCTGTCCAGCTCCAAGCCAGTGAGGATTATATATTATAATATAGTCTGTGAAGTTGAGCATGCCCAGTAGTCTTCCTGGCTATGTCGTAGCGAACTCTAAATGCGTGTTTCTTGCTGATTTTTTTTTATCACCACTAATAACCACCACCCAATCAAAACACATGGGGCAGAACTGAAATATGGCTAATAAAAAGCACTAACAATCCTTAGATCCTTAGACCACTTTGCTCTTTTCCAAGTCGATGGACTGGTGGATTGATTAATGTGCTGGATTTATGCAACCACCTAGTGTACAGATCTTTTAAGCGACTACCAGGCTCCATATTTCTGCAATGGGAATCACTGCAGTGACACGGTCAGTCAGTAAATATGTCTCGTCTAGGTCAAATTTAGAGGTAAAACTCTCTACCACCATTACATCTAATTTAAATACACTGCTCACAAAAATTATGGGATATTTAATTATGGGAGATTTCATTTAGAAATAGCCCCCCATTTTTGCTAGCAGTGTACCAAGGCATAGTAGCATGACTAGAACGCTTGCTGACGTCTAATGTTTGTCTTGAGGCTCATCCAGTATTGCACGAATTATGTGGCCATAACTATATTTTGATCTCCTTTTCAAAACAAGTACAGGTCTGCAGAACACATTCGACCAGCACCAACTTCTAAATATTCCAAAATTAACGGGTCAACATTTGCTTCCTTCATACTGCAGGCACGCCGTTGTTCTGAGGTCTCCAGAGAACGTTCTGGAAATAGAAGCTCACAGGAAGCAGAGCTGCTGTGTGTCAGATCGCATAAGAACGAGAGCAAGCAGGAGCAGAACTCCTCAAGTTCAGTCCGCTTGATTCGAAGACTTTATGACCCACTCCAAAGTAAACACCACATATTGTGATATTTTATGAAATGACTTTAATGCTGGAAAACCCGAGAAAGCATCAAATCAACAACACTCAAGCACCACAAAGCACTTACATAATTCCAGACAGACTCTTCTGTCCCGTGTGCTGCCCACACTAACGATCAACAACAGGCAGTGTGTGGTCATGCAGCTGCAGTGGTGTGTGGTTCCGATTTACTCAAGACGTTCATGGCAAGGAAAGAATCGAGAGCTAAATGGTGCTGAATATACACCAAGGACTAGCTTTGAAAGATTTTCCCCAAGTAACGATTTAATCACCTAGTGATGGGAGTGTGGTAGAACTTTCTTGTTTATAGCAGAGCAGCATAACATCAGACCAGCTGATAACAGTCTGGACGGTCCTCTCGTCAGTGGTCCGTAGCACACGGCATTGATTTTTCCCCAAAAAACACCTGGAATACTGAATCATCTGACCACAATACACATTTCCACTGTGTGACGCTCCCAAATGACCGAAGACGAAAATGAACATCCAGAGAGAAATCGGCTACAAAGTACAAAAGGGTCTGTCATGGTATGGAATGGAGTTTCGGTTGGGACTGAAATATAGACATCAATTTCAGTCTTTCTTTGAGAAAGACTTTCTCACACATTTGTTGACCACTGGTGATCCTCTGCCCATCTTTGGTCATCAAAGGACATTTTCTGAATTCTGCCTTTTGTACCCGATCATGATAAAAATCACCTTAGTATTTAGATTTTTAATATCATTACTAGCTCTAAATTGCACGATCTCAACTTTCTTTGAGATGTGTTATAGACCTGAAATGCATTAATGGATGTTTATTAACAACTTAAATGAAGTAGACCAGATAAAACATAAAATCTCTCAGGTTCCTACAGAAATAAAAGTTCAACTAAATGTAAAAAAAAACTGCACTGAATTTTATAGACTGTCCCAACCTTCTCTTATTAGGGACCGCATACTAGCAAATCTCTACACAAGGACTCAAATTAGTAGAATAACTAGTAGCCATTGTATATAATGGAACACCAACATTACTTTCACTCCGCTGCAGGAATCATTTAATAATCATTTAATAGATATGTAATAATAATTAACAGTGACGCTCCCACTGCTGAAGCCAAGCAAAAAACAATATGCAAAGCCCTCACAGCATGAGCTCAGACTGCTCTAACTGCTTATTATCATTTGGAAATAAAAATGTATTAACATGATACAAACAAATCGGTGAACTAATCAAAATAATTATAGGTTTGCATTTATTTTTGTTCTGATATTGTGATATTATGACCACTTGAAGCACTTGTGATCCTTCGGATCACTTGTACTTATTTCTGACAGAAGCTTGTTTTAAGATTTATATAAAATGTCCCCAAAACCTGACTATCAAAGCCTATGGTTGGCAGGTGTTCACATTTTCTGCATTCCTAGTTTTACAAACAAGAGCTGATGAGACCTGATTTGAAGATAGCACTAATTTCGATTAGGGATGGCGTGATCAATGCCAAGTTATCGAAATGTTGTTGAAATTATTGACAGTTTGTCCTTTAAATATATTACAAACTTTAAGGAACTGTTATCAGTGAAGTTAGGAAACCTTTGGAAAAGACTAGTAGAAAACTAGACTAGTTACAGACTAGTTACAAATTGTGCTCAAATTTCCACCGGAAGCTGGATGTGAATTAGTATTCACTTTCCGTTCATGACTAATAATTTAAAATACTGTTAATTACAGAACTGTGTATTAATCCAAAATCCTAAAACGTGAACCCGGTTTTCTAACTCAAATTACAAAAATGTATCCTCAATACTGATGTCATTGGAAAAGAAAGCTTTTAGGGTAAAAGCACTCCCTTGCTCTTATCCCATTGTGACTTCTTTTTTAATGTTTTACATGAACGGGGAAAATATGAAATTCCTTTTAAAGTGGATAAAACAAGTCTTCATATTTTATAATACCGCTAATTAGTGCTTGCATGGTTTTATAACGTCGTATTTCATCCTTTTGTCTGTTGCATTGCTCAAAACACAGATTTATAGCCTGCGTGGCCACAAAGTAAAGGATTATAGATAAATATTTCCAAGCTCAACTGGAGGCCAAATTGAGTATGAAAGCTAGTTTGGGACCATTTGTGTCAAAACAGGCCAGCTACATGCAGTAGTACCCGGACATGCATTTAGGTAAGACCAGCAGAGCCTTATGATTTCTGTTTGCAATAACGCCGCCTAATAGATGCCTTAAGGTCCTCTTGAACTGGAAAAACTCTTCTTGAATGGCTGATTCTGATTATATAGACTGGTTTGAGGGTCGATTTATTTAGCGTCAGTGCAAAAGTCGCATTTTTTATTTCTCCATTTAAAACAGTGTTCCCAGGTACTTCCAGAGGTGAAAACATAAATGCTTTATACTGGATTATATGTGCCACGTCACGTTTCAATATTAATCTAATTATTTAACACAGTTTACAACACATCACACAAATGAGTTTTACAAATGAGCAGCCAGAGGTGAGTGTGTAAAGTAATATGAATCCTAATGAATGGGAGATTCATCATAATTAGCAGTTAGCTAGCTGGCATGTTCCAGCTTGTAAGAGATGTGTGAAATCGTGTGAAAATCACATTTATTATTGTAATCTTTCTTCTCATATTATTCCCAATTTCAAATATATTACTAAATACCTAATGATACAAGTCCAATCAAATGTGTCTATCTTTATTTTATCTTCGTTTATTTAGTAATCTAGGCAATTTATTATTAGTTAGCCGGCAGCTAGAATGTTAACTGTGCGCTAAGATTAGTCATATAAATCCACAAATAATAATGGAGCATTGTCTAAAAGCAGCTCGACAATTTTCTATTATCTAAGCACAAACATAAACTAAGCAAGCCTGGGGTGACAATGGAAAGGACAAACTCCCTAAACATGATAAGGAAGAAATCTTTGGAAAGACCAAGGCAAGAATACTTTTATACGTTTGGTTATTATGAAATAGATGGATAAGAATATATAATTTTGTCCCACCATGATCTTGCGCTAAAGGAGGAGCTCAGCTTAACTAGTGAGCACTAGCGTGTAGGAATAAAAAAAGAAAACTATGCTCCCTAGCGTATTAGACCGCTGTATCAGCAAAGCACTTACTCCTAGTTTATTAGCATTTAGCAACTAGGCGGTATAGTATTATGGGATGATGAAGATCTAGAAACAGTCTGTGCCATTGTATTATTTTACAGCACATTATAAACAGTAAGCAGTTCAGTATTCTACACAGAGTATTTTTCGTTGTTTACAATGATTATCATTCTAGAGTTTGAGTTTAATTTGATTGGTGGAGGTTCCACAAGCAGCCCAGTCCACATTTCAGCTGAAATTGTATTGTGTTGACAATCATTGTCAATTTGATTCGTTCCATTTCCCATACAGAAGCACTTTGTGGTTCTACAATTAGACTGTAATCTGTAATCAGTTCTTCTACTTACTTTGTTAGTCTTTACTAAGACCAGCACAGATCAGGTACTCTTTGGTGGTGATCATTCTCAGCACTGTGGGTAACTTATCCTGTAAGCAGCATCCTCTATGCACTGATGCAGGACTAGAGGATGACCAACACACTGGGCAGCAACAAATGAGCTACTGTCTCTTTTAGATACTAAAAAGTTGCTTGTACATCTTAAATATATGTTTTAAAAAGGTTTCTTTGGCTTGTAAAGAGGGGTTGGGATCTTCCAGACAACACATAACACTAGAGTTAACTCTTTTTTTAATGACCCATCTTTATAACTATGCATTAGGGTCATTTTTCTTAACAAGAAAACATTAGAGTCATTAAGTGGAATTTACCGTGCACTTCATCATACACTTGCTTTTGCAATTCTGTAATCATCTGGAATCATTTATATTACATTGTGTATTTATAAGCTTATATGTGCAGATATTAAACAGATAAAAAGCTGAGGCCACAGCCAATATGTCTTTAGTGGAAGTCATGTCTAACCCTGTGACATTCTAAATCAATGATGGAACAGGAAAACTAGACAAATAATTTCCTTCAACTTCAAAAAAAAGTACAAATTGGAGAGAGGAGACTGCTGACATAATTGACATGTCCTACTTCTGCAGCAAGAGCTCTGGACAATGGAAAACACAACATGACGACCACTAACACCTCATCACTCCGCTCTGTCTCACCGGAGTCTGGAGAGACATGATTTCAATAAGTACTGGTGTGCTATCAAAATGAAGTCTGAAATGACTGCAATTGGGGTTACATCTGGTACACATACTTAACCTCAGTAAGGAAGGCCGACCTTACCTATTAGCTACGGCAAGAAATGAGGTCTTGAACTTTAATTTGACACAACAATTACATTTTCCTTTTTGTACTGAATGCGGTGATGGGAATGTCACACTGGGCAGTGGTGCTGGTTTTAGAATACATCTGGTTGGCCGTTTTGAATTGGGCTTAAAGGCATGTTTTCCGCTCAAACATGCCATTGAACCTAGATCACACAGACTTAAGGGAAATGTGCACCTTACAGTTATAAATATATCTGCGGATGAGTTATGAAGCAATGGGTTTTGGGACAATGCATGGACCAAATTTGTCTATGCAATTGCCAATACCTAATATCCTTGCTATTCGTTTAAATTCTTGAAGCTATTTCCTGCACTTGATTCCTCTGATTGTTTTCCAGTAGGACACTGGATTTCCTACATCCGATTGCAAAATATTTCTTGACCTAAACCTGAAGTTTGGCCTGAATGTGAATTACTAGCGAATTGTCTCAAACTACTGTGAATAGACTGGACGAATAAAAAGGTAAATAAAAGAAATCTTTAAAGCATTATATACATTTAAGTTCAAGTGTAAGCTTTTCGTACACTGGCTTGACCTCCTGATATCGTATAACTTCGTTTTTGTTTGTGCAAAAAATTTACTTTTTTCCATATTATCATTATATAGTAATATTCATGAAAAGCCTATCCCACCATTGTGGTCACCCAAAATCCCTTTGCAGGCATGACTGTCTGCATCTGAGGGATGGGTGTCTCACCCCCAAGGTCAAAAGCAGTGACCCCTGCTGCCCCTGTGATGGACTGACACCTGTCCAGGAAACACTTACATCCGAGCCCTGTGTTCTCCAAGGATAGGCAGAGCCCTGCAACACTGACGAGAACAGGCAGGGATAAAACGTGGGGAAAAAATGTATAAAACTTTATTTTTCAGCATAACAACTACACATTACACATTACAAATGAGAAGACTCACTCTAAACTCTTCTTTTTCCTGATCAGGGTAAAGTATAGGGGGCCCTCACTATTAATTCCCATGTTTTGGATGGACTTAGTGTCCAAAAACCTTTGTCCATATCATTCTTAACTCTGAGAAAAAATAGGATGTTTAAATATGCTGGATTAAAAGTTTAGTATAAAACAATTTTTAAAAGTAACAACATACCATGGCTGCATCGATGAACCCAGTAATATCCAAAGTCCACTCCAAAAAATGCTAGCCACCAGGTCCAAGCTGAGTCCCAGGGCAGCTCCAAAATGTGGAAATGGTTCCAAACGTAAATGTAACCTGATATCTCTAAACTTCGCACAATGAGGCTGAGTGAAACAAAACATGCAGTTAGTTCATGCGCGAAGATTAAAAGATTGATTTCTGAACAATTTGCACAGAAATATCAGTTCATAATTTAAAGCATAAACGTTTTGCATACATAAAGCTCAACTTAATCAAAACCAAATAAAATAGCATCTTATAAAACACTGCTCTTATCTGGAGGCTACTGCCATTTCACTTTGATGCTACAACTCTATTCGGACTGGATTCATTTCTTAGGAGGGCGCCTGAGACTGTATCACACATTTCGTTAGTAAATAAACGCTTGCATTTGAATATTAATAATATTTGTGCAGTGAGTTTCCACTGAGTTCTATTCTTTATGATCTCACACAACTCACTGATACCACCATTAATACCAGAATTATTAATAAAAGCATGCATTCAATCTAAAGTAACTATTAGTTGATGGTATCTGTATGGACGCTTACAGCTCGTAATAACAACGTGCTGAAATAACAGCTGTTCTGCAGCAACACTGATGAGAGAAGATCTCTCACAACATATACACAGAACTGTGCATCATGACAGGACTAAAAATATAAGCGCACCACTAAGCACTGAGAAAAACATTAAGATTGCCAATCTCAAAAGAAATAAAATGACATAGTAGCATACACCCCAGCACCTTATGTAAACCGAATCATGTGAAAGTAGGGCTTATTTATAGATTTTCACTCAGGTCTAACAATGATCGGGACAAAATGTACAGCCATGCCAAAATGGGACGACCTGCATTATCGGATGTATTTTTTTTATCCCTGAAAGTGCAGTCACTAGTCTCAGACCAAGATCTAGTTCTCAGCTTCTTTTAATTGCAGAGGACTAAAGGTTATTGTTGTTGGAATTTTTATACATTCAATGCACATATTATTTTGAATTGTTATTCTTCAGAAATAAAAAATAAACATTTTCTCTTGATTATTTAAGATATGGTGAAGCTGCAATAGAACACCGTTTTACAGTATTATACTTTTATTTCTAGTCATTTTTGATCAAATTTTAGATGTGCATTGTTTCCAGTTCATAAATAAAAGGAACGTCTTTTAACGAATGTAAAATCATTAGAGAAAGAAACATTATTTGAATTAATTGAATTGTGAACTTGTGAATTGTGTGACTCTTACAGAATTGTGAGCAGTGTATTGTTACACCCCTAAACTTCACTGTAATAGCCACAAATTAGGCTTGCTCTGGCAGAATATAGAGCACACAAACAGATATTCAGATACGTCCTAAAATGAATATGAACAGATCTAAACTGAAAATCAGAACTTTATTTTACCACTTAAAGTACAAAGATGAACTCACTGAGGGAGTCGGGACACCATTCCCGCTGATAGAGATGTAGTTCCATCGTTGATTTTAAAGATGATTTTTCCATTCTTTAGCCAACCCACCAATATTTCCACTACGATCAAGAAAGTAAAGAATGGAGTAGCCTACACAAGACAAAAGGAAGAAAAAGATTGAATTGTATTTCTATGAAATTCACCTCATATGTGACGTTTTAATAGCTTTCATAATGAGTCTCCTGTTGCACACCAAAATCTATATGACCTTATAAGATATTCACTTTCTAAGACATTTATGAGACCGTTTATCCTGGTCAGGACCACAAAGGGTCTATCCAGGAATCTACAGGGTGCAGACGAGTGCATGCTTAGAACCAGTCACCAGCCCAGCACAGAGCTCTGCGGAGTTCACTGTTACAACTCTGGCAAGAAATAACAAACGTTGACTGGCCGCTTCTCTCCAGTGTTATCGACAGGGGTAACCATTTGATCCCCGAATAATTGGTAGGAAACTACGTTTTTTTTTTTGTTTGGAACTGCCCTTGACTGTGGTACAGCAGAAATTCTACTAGCAGTAATAATGAAAATAGCTCAGTGATACCAGTATATGTTGTAATTTAGAAAATAGTATGTATGCACAATATCACACAGAAGAAAGATGGTGGCCGTGTAGTAATAATATTCATGTTAAGTGGATATTGGAGGGCAACATTTGAGAAATGTGAGAGCAGCACATACCATACACCATCAAATTAATTATATGTAATTGTGATACGTTCTCAATACAGAACCACATGAATTAGAATGATTGTCTCACACGTTGATATCCCTGAACCCCTTCAGCCCCAGATGTTTTGAGCACTTGATGTTTTGAAAGCCTAGAAACAAAGTTGTAATATCGCAGGTCACCCTGTGCACAGTCGCATATGGGACTCAAACTGTGAGCCACAGCAGATCGTGTCATTATTTTTTTCTTGCTGAGTCATGTGTCCCCAACACACTCACACTTCAGGGTGAACCGCACCACTCAGGACCCCCTATTAAACTCTACTCTAGCCACATCTGTTTGCCGTTTGTAACGAACATCAGCACTGTACCATCAGCTTGCAGGAACCTGGGGTTTGACAGGATACTCACTTATTGACACTATAATCACATAATCAATCAAATTTGTACCCACAAAATAGTATCATATGACCTGCAGACTTATATCATGTGTGTGAGGTGCAATTAGCGTTTACATTTGGGAGTTTTTTGATCCTCATAAAAAGCCTTCCAGATTTGGCGGTGTAATACTTTCTTTTATGCAAAGCCTTCATTTAGGCAGTAACAGACTTTGAGCTTGTGAAAATCGTTCAGGGATTCTTAACGGTTTTATAGAAAGCTTTGTCTGTGAAGGCAGAGCTCATCAGAAAAATTACATTTGTGAAGCAGATGTTAGCGTTTCTCTCTCTTTCTCTTTGTCTCTGGCTTTTTGAGTTGGTGGTGTACATATTTATATAACTGTGTGTTTTACAATGGAAATACAGATGACTCACAACACACCAATCTCAGCTGAAATCCTACTCGTTTTCCCATCAATGCATTTTTTAGAATGGCTGATCCCATGCTACTCCGGGTCCAAATTCAAAATAGGGGTAAAATGATATGCTACTGTAATTGCCAGATATTGAAAGCATATTTCCTGATGCTCCAACTCATTCTATGCATGTACACGCATGCACGTACAGACACAAGCACTGAAAGGGAAAGCCAGACACTAAATAAAGTTGTGTAAACACTGCGAAAAGGGTTAATGACTGCAATCCAGACCCATGCTGATTGGTTAATTGGCCTCTCTTAAACATGTTTATATAGGTTTATTGAAACATTAGCCTTTAACCTCAAATAAAAAATGTGTCTGTTTGGTTACAGCCAAAACCAAATCACACCCACAATTAAAATCTGAGGGGTTTTAAACGTGAGAAATTACGCAAGTTTACGCTAGCTGTGGGCATCAGAGGAATTTCTAAACAGAGGTAAACAGTTCCAGACTGAAGTCTTTGATGACGTCTCTGAAAAACACTAACAAGGCCTCACCCTGCAAATTAGTTTCGAAGACATTTTATGAAAGCTTTTAAAACAATTAACCATGACTTCTTATGGCTTTATTTTCTCCCACGTTGTATCCCCCACTGGTCCAAGCCAGGGTCACTGGGGTTCAGATCCAAACCCGAAGAATGGGGAGCGCCAACGTGCCCCGGAACGAATGTCAGACCATCACAGGACCATCAGCGGTGGCTTTTAGATCATTATGATTATCCACCGACTGGCCTCTTCTCCTTCAGACATAACCAACTGTGCCTGCTTGTGATGATGACGTAGTTGAGGGCATAGTTAACACTCGATACCAGGTCACCATGTTGGTGGGAAAGTGTACATGTACAGTTGTGCTGGCTATTGTACACTGTTTATAATTGTGAAAAGCTTGTAACCACATATACCACACTCCTTATAATCTTCATAATAGTCATAATATACATATTGTGGTATTCTAATTTTATTTTTATTTTATTTATTTTCTTAGTTTATTTAAACTATAAAATATATCAACTAGACTATAACCATAATCAGTTACTATTAGGTAATTTAGAAAGTTTAATTCGTACGTATATCTAGGCTGACCAAGGAGTTTGGGTTGCTTTTTGAGTCTGATCCTCCCAAAGTTATTTCCTTATAACGTTTAGGAAGTTTTTCCTTTCCACTGTCACCCTTGGCTTGCTCAATTAGCGCTCTAGGTCTATATATTTGTAAAGCTATTTTGAGACGATGCTCTGTAGTAAAAAGTGCTACAGAAATACATTTGGCTTGTCTTGACTTAATGCAATTGCAATCATATGGCTAGCTCTCATACGCATTTAAAACTCCTTCTAAGTTATTTTAATTGCAGCAGACTAAAGATTCTTGTTGTTTCAATTCTTTCAAGAAAAGTGCATATTTTATTAAATTTATATTCTTAACAAAAAATAAGAATATGCTTTCAATTGGATATTTAAGATATGGTGAAGCTGCAAAAGAGATTTTTCTTGTTTCTAGTAATTTATTACTAGTAAGCTTTTGCTTTGGATTGTTTACATTTCAGAAATAAAAAAAAAACATGAGAAAATCTATATGTGCAATGGAAATGTTTCCAAAGAGGTGCAACAAACGTTTTTAAAGTATTTCTCGAAATGGTTCAAATCTGTTGAAGGGTAAAAGAACCCACTAAAGACGTCACGTCAGGACAGATAATTGCATTGCTAATTGCATAAATGAAACATTCGTTGAAATAACTAAAGATATACATTATAAAATAGAAAGTCAAGTCCAAAACAGATGTCACTTACCCGGAGGAAGGACATGTGTAATTTAAGGGAACACCGTGATTACAGAGTTCAGTCAGAGTTCAGTCAGTGCTAGAATAAAGTATGACTGTTAAGAGATCACTGTTTCAAGACTCCAGTGATCTTACTGTGGACGCCCATGACAACCAGCAATTCAGCAAAGCAGCTCATACGAACAACTTTACATTTATAACTTACTAAATGCTTCCAACAAACAATAAATAAATCTGCAGTGTGACTTTTCATACAAATAATCCTAATTGTGACACCACAATAAAGTAAATGTCCCAGTTAAGCCAATCACATGAAAGTATGACAAAGGTCAGAAACTGCAAGACCACTTTCTTAGCGCATAGTTCCATAATCAGTTATATGCTGCTTTGACCTACCTATAAATGAAGTTATTGAGTATGCTGCATATATTTAGCTAATATAAATACATATCTTAGCATACAAATATACACATCAAAACTCATAAATCAAAAATTTCACTTGAGTGTTGTGTTGGCATTTTATAAGTAAATCGCTGGCCTTTTGGCAGCATTGGTTAGTTGTTTCATAGCAACAGTGATAGTATGCCGATGGAAAATAACCATGACAAAGGAATGACAAACGTGTGTGTGTGTGTGTGTGTGTGTGTACCTTGCCATGGACTTGGTTCACACCTAGATCTATGCTGCCCTATCTTTTCAAATATTCAGATATAGATTAGATATTACAATTCCTAACTCAATTGAATATGCTGGATCAATCTGGAACAGTTTAAGAAGAAAGCTGCTTCTCACTAAAATAATAAGCTATAATGGCTTAGTAGGGGTGTGTATATGTATTGTCTATGATAATATCTTAATTGTTGTTTTAATGATATAAAAGCCGACATTATCGACTCACTAACTTTGCAAAAAACAGTCCAATGCACCTTAAGAGTTCAAATATTCACAGTGTTATATAGCCAGGTAGGATAGATTACTGCGCATGCATGAGAGCAAAACTAAAATAGCTTGGCTCATGTTAAAAAGGGGTGAACAAACAACTCCAGGAGCTCACGTGGAGGTGCTTTGGTTTT
>JAUZST010006932.1:0-14519 GCA_034779995.1 Parotocinclus haroldoi
TTTAATAAACATTTAATATGTTATATAAATTATAGCACGTCCCGTCTTGTAACATAGAGCATGTTCGTTTAATCAGACCAGCCGGTTATTAGGACCAAAATGATCTGTTCCAAAGTTTGAGATGTCAGTGAGAAGGTTTAAGTGGTAAGTGCAGGTAGAGGTAAAATGCACAGGTACACAGTGTGTATCAGTTAGATGACACTGTAAATACTTGCTCTGTGCAGAATTACCCAGGTTTTATTTTCAGTACAGTATTCTTTGTAATAGGTTCATGGTTTGTATAGCAGGGTTTGACTGTAGGCACGGGTTGCTGAGAGTGAGGTGTATTTTGTAGATGTTGATGATGGGGACACTGTGACTGACTACATGGCTCAGGAGAGAGAACGTGGTATTACGATCCAATCAGCCGCAGTCACCTTCGACTGGAAGGAGCACAGGATTAACCTAATTGACACGCCAGGTGTAAACACACAGCCACACATGGGGCCTCATTCATGAAACCTTAATCAAAAACGAGCAAACTGTGAGTATCTTGCGCGTAAATCATTTCCAAAATCTGTTCACCGGACTCATGAACGCACGTAAAAACTAGATTTATTAGTAGATCGTGCGTATGATAATCCATCCCAATCGTCCATATATACGTCACACATGCACGTTCTTTTTTGTAATCGGCATAAAATTACAGTACTATAATCCACACCCACAAATGACCACCATATAACCATAGGAAGTGAGAAATGCAGCTAAATTCCTTCAAAATGATTTCCCTACTGGTGTAATAAACAAAGTGGCATCACATCAAATGCAGGCTATATAAATAAACTTACAATCTTCTAGCCAGCGCTTAAACCAAGCCTGATCCTGTAATTCTCATATTTAGATGTGCAAATATGACAAGATCTAAAGGATCAGGTTCAGATTAGGAATCTAGTTATGTAGTTTCATATAACAGATTAATTGCACATTTGATTGCTATTGATTGTTTCATATATATATATATATATATATGCAAATGTATCACTTGATTATTATACTTTAATGCAGTGATGTAGTTTTCGTTTAAACTCCAAACTGCTAACGCTTCATATACGCGTAGTGTTTAATCTCAATTTAACAGTAAATCATCAAATCTGCTGCACAATGAATATATAAAAACAGTATTTAATGAGCCGAAGATCATACCTTAAAGATGAATAGACATTCCCCTTGACAATATTTACATTTTTCATTCCGCTGCTCAAACAAATTAAAGGAACTTTGAAAACAAATCAGATCTCAATGGGGAAAAAAATCATGCAGAATATCTTTTCTGATTATGGACTGGTTCTTTTGTTAGGAACGAAAGGATGACTCATTGTTTGATGGAAATAAAAATGATTAACCTTCCATAGCAGCAACTCTAAATGGTTCTTAGTAGTTTGTTATGGTCTCCTTAAGATCTGACAACGTCTGTTCATTCTGCTAATGAGACGACAGATGGTGTCCTGGGGATCTCCTCCCTGATCTGGACCAATGTGTCACTGAGCAACTGGACAGTGTGAGATATCAATGCCTTAATAGTCCAAGAACCGCCTGTATACTCTCACCGAGGATTTCATCCCGATACCTAATAGCAGTCGAGGTGATGTTGTCCAGACCGTAGAAGTCTGTGCGTCTTTCCAGGAATATGCTTTTCTTGACCATCTCTGACCCATGACCCAGACCCATGACCTGGTTATGCTGAATGATGTTGCAGGTGGCATAACGTACTCCACAGTCACATCTGACACTTGCTTTCATCTGTGAAAATCACATTGTGCCTGTGGGAAATCTGCTTATTATCGTGTTCAGTGGCAAATACCATATCTACAGTGCTAGACAGCGAGCACAGGGCCCCCTACAGGACGTCGGGCCTTCAGGCCACCCTCATGAAGCCTGTTTCTAATTGTTTGGCCAGACACATTCACACCAGTGGTCTGCTGGAGGTCATTTTTTGGGCTCTGGCAGTGCTCATCCTGTTTCTCCCTGCACAAAGGAGTAGATACCAGTGCTCATCAGGGGTTAACGACTTGACTGAATTGTCCAGCTTTTAATAGGGTAACTGCTTCACTCCTAGAATCTCCTCCATGCTTTTAAAACGTTCTGGCAGCTTCCCTCTGTAGAGCCCAGGTGCTGCACCATGGCAGTAGTTGTGAGGAGGTACTCATAAATGTCAGTGACCTCCACCTATAAGACCATTCCTGTTTGAGATGTTTCATTGTTTTCTCCTCTGGTGCACGTTGTTCATTTCATTAACACTTAACACGAAGCAGTTGTTCTCCCCTCCCCTTCCCAGTTTTAACACTAATTAATAAGTTTACGCTTGTAAATTTTAGTGGCACATACTAAATTTTGGACAACTAATATTTGAATGAATCTGTACTTTCCGGAAAATGTTTTTGAATTTTTGAAATGAATTGCGTGCCAATTCGTTCTGCTCGCGTTTTATGAATGAGGCCCTTGGATAAAAAAAAAAAAGTTGAATGACACACCTGGATGATACTTGTATTGACACATGCCAGTGTAGTTACATATATGTTTTGTTGTAGGCCATGTGGATTTTACTTTGGAAGTTGAGCGAGCTCTGCGTGTGCTGGATGGAGCGGTGGCTGTGTTCGATGCCTCAGCAGGAGTGGAGGTGATTTGTTTGAATTGATGTACCAGCCAATAATGCTTAGAGATGCATAAGTAGGAACCGCATTACAGTCACACTATAAGTAGCACAATTTTCTCTGCTAAGCAAAGATATGAAGTGAAGTTGCTTAGTGCTACAAGCACCGTGCCATCCTCCCCCACATGTAGCTAGAAGTGCCAGGCACCGGCCATTGGACCCTTCCTACCAGTAGCTCCACTCTGGATTTATCTACTTAAAGGTTTCAAGTGTTTAAACAGGGATACTGAATTGCACTGTTCTGGAATTGAATGTTTCTTTAATGAACACATTCCACTTGATGTATGCAGCCATCGAGGTATGTTTATATTTTGGTTCTACATTTTGTGTGATTGTTAATGTGTGCTTGTAACTACGCACCATGCTGTTGTATATTTCCTGGAAGGAGCAATATGTAACAATAACTATTTTAGGCTTTGGATGCTGTGTTGATGGTAGCGTTCCACTCCGTGATATCTTTGATGCGACTATGTATTATTTTCCTTTCAGTTTTTTTGTGAAAATGCTCTTTATATTTACATTATCATAAAAATATTATTGAAAAATATTATTACAGTTATGCGACTGTTAAAAGGTGCATACCTGTATGGTCATTTAGCCCATTTTAGATTGATTATATAACCCGTTTGTTTCCAGGTAAAGTCAAATGCCTTCAACTCTTACCTTGCAGTCACAAATACATTCATTTTTCACATGGCTACTTATATAACTTTATAAAAGTTGTACCGAGTGCAGTAACTCCCTCCATCGTTTGGACATTAGGAGACGATGTCCTTCCAAGGGCCTCCCACTGAGGACTCATTTTATCTATTTTGATATAATTTAGTTTTTTTTAACTACTAATTTAAATTGTATTATTGGTTTGTTATTTCATTACAATTATTATTTACCTATAATCTAACTACAATTTAATATACTTAATAAGTATTTATTTGATTGACATCTAAGCCACCCATGGAGGACGGATCCCCTGTTGAGTCTTGGTTCCTCCCAAGGTTTCTTCCTTCTACTTTCAGGGAGTTTTTCCATGCCACTGTCGTCCTAGGCTTGCTCAACTTGGGATTGGCCTTTTAAGATATAATAATATAATATTGTAAAGCTTCTTTGAGACAATGTACCATTGTAAAAAGCGCTATAGAAATAAATTTGAATTGAATTGAATTCCCTTTAATCCTTTTTAATTATATTCTCCTCTCCTTCAAGCAGTTTTTTTTTTGTTTCCCAGTCATCTGCAATTGTAAGTAAAGACATTATGACTTGCATTATTAATCTTTTCTTACTCCATTTATTTGGACTTTTTATGTTTTTTGTTTCTAGATATTTATTTATATAAGAACATGTACTGAATTTAAGTTAAGGTTAAGGAAGATTGTTTGTTCTGCTTAGTCAGACATCACTCATGGCTGTCTGACCCTTCCTAACTAATCTAAAACTAATCTTACAGCTACTTTACAAACTTAAAGGAGGAGGGCAGAGGGTGAGGAGGTGTGGATGAAACAGGATGAAGATGAATATAAGCATTTTACAGTGTCTTACCTCCTCATACAGTCCAGTGCTCTGACAAAATAGTCCTTATGGAGCTGGTGTTCGTCCCTCAGCAGGGCGCACTGCTCCAGGGTCACTGACATGGACGTCCGGTCTTTGGCACTTTTACAGCTGGTGAAGCGGATGCCGTTCAGCCGCCGACAAATCTGTGAACATTGATTGTATTCAATACACTAATTTTTATATATATATATATTCTAAATGCTTCTCAAATTTAATTAAGTTGTACTAAAATAATTAATCCCGACTCTGCCGACCATGGACCTGACATGAACCCCACCAGGCATTTATAGGGACACTTGAAGACCAAGACGAAGCTAAGCATTCAGTAACATCACACGATGCTCTTTGAAATATGGTGAAATGCTAGATAACATAGATTAACAATCAGAAAGTATTTAACCCCCTGGCTTTTTGCAGAAAGTTCTATTATTGTAAATTAATGTCATTATTATGTCATATCTTACTTGTTCTCCAGCACTTTCTACAGTGGAGCATTGTTTCAGAGCAGCTTTAAAATGGTCTAAGCCCAAAGCCTTATGGTGACAGTGGAAAGAAAACACTCCCTGAATATTATAAGGACGAAATCTTGGGAGGATCGAGCCTCAAAAAGAATCAGCCTTGTTGAGCAGCCTAGAAGATACATGTATATGTAAGAATGAATAATAAAAAAATCTTCAAATAAAATCAAATTCTTCTAAAAATCTAATTCTTCTAAAACCTGGAGCCGTTTACAAGACTATGAAGGATTTTCTTCCACCAGTCTGTAATGGATTGCTTTTATACTAAAGGATTGAAACCAAAGGGCTTTTGAGCCCGAATTGTCCATTTAAGGTCCTCAACATATCAAAGATAAAGTTAAGTGACGTTATCTACGCTTGTTTGGAGGGCCGGCCATGGTTGAGAAGCTTGACAGCGTCTGCTGCTTGCTGAGATCTTTTGTTTTGCTCCATGTTCCATTTAAGTGCCAATTAGACTAAACAAGGCTAGTCCTAATTAAACCCAAGTGTTTCTAATTTAACTGGACCCAAATATCAGTTCAAAAATTTATCAACCATTTTTTTAAATGATCATGTTTAAACAAGTTGCATTTGTTTAATATTATGTTTTGATTTCTAGGATAATTTAGTGTAACAAAACAAACAATAAATAAAGAAGACCAGTACAGCCCAGACTCTATATTCCACAATTTAATGAAGCCGCCAAAAAGGGTTGAGCTTCTTGGACTAAACACTCAATTGTTCAACTGTGGATTATTTAACCCTAGATTCACTTAACTGTTCTTCCAACGCAGTAGCGTTTATTTTGTTTTGACATTTTAGGTCGATTCTGCTTGTTTTACAAAACAATAGCAGACAGAGCACAGTAATTAGGTGTTTCCATCTTGCATTATGATGTGTTTCATATCTGGATTGCATGTGATTGTATTTTGGCCAGATTACGGTGATATTTTTCAATAGCATGCATCCCCAGTATGACCAAACTCAATCCATACTTACTTAATTAGGTAAAAATACACAGCGTCAGACAGAATTTAGGGGGGCACATTTGCTTGCCAGATGTAAGGGCACAACTGTGCACAAAATAATCCTAAGTAACACTAACTAGATTAGGTGATTTAACACTATAGTTTCACCCCCATCTCTTGTCAATTTGTTTATCAAGTTAAGAATTGTTTGTAAAAAAGTTTGTAATTGCAATTGTAACTGAAGCAAATCCACCAAAGAATGGCTTAAAGGAAGAGTATTATGCTTATTATGGAATGGACTCTTAAAGCCCAGAACTGAATCCCATTTAAATTTTGGTGTGGAATTTGGGGGTATGATTTGTGTGTGTGTGGCTTGCATAGTGCTAATTTGTGCCATTTAATAATCTTACACTCAGCATGTGCTAACCTAGCCGCATCAAATGCTCTCGATTTGTTCTCAAAACTCAAAGAAATGCTTAAATAAACAATTCATTATGAGTTTACCACCTCAGCACAGTCTGTTTTCAAGCTTTAAAGCTCACAGCTTTTATTTCATCTCTACTGTTCACTGGTGTGAAGTCTTACCGCTCCTGCAAGCCACAGAATTTCCACATTCTTCCTTTTCTTGGTAACCACACTATGCCTCAGTGTTTCCAGCAACTCCTTGACATCAGGCTGCATCTGAAAACACGGCAAACCTGTGCAAACAGAAAGAGAAGTTAAGCATGATTTATTGAATAAGCATTTTGCAGTACAGCTGAGGATGAGCTGAGGATGTTTATACAATTGCACCTTTATCATCAAGAACCTGCCAACGGGTTCAAAATGTGAAGTAAACAGAAATTAAATCTCCATAGACCAATAACGGTAGTAGAATGGTCTCAGTATTTGGGTTTAGCAACTTTCTGCATTAAACAAATACATTTGTAAATAAAACTGAAGCAGGAGCTGGTTGTCCAATAGCACTTAGCAGAAGCCCTTAACCAGAATGACTTCCAGATAAACAAAGTAGCTATACCTTGCTTAAAAGCCTAATAGCGGAGTTTTTATTTGGTGATCTCAGATGACTGGCGATTTTATAGTTAGTGCTGCAGGTTCTCATGCTACGCTTGATATAATTTAATTCTGCGAATAGAGTCTGTGTTCGTAACATCTCTAACTACATATTCTGTTTTTCCCAGTTCCAGCCCTCACACCGGTTCTCAGTCCATAACAGAGTCTGCATAAGCATAAGCACCAATTTTTATTGGCAGAACTGATCTGTTTAAAAGTCATGCAACAAACGACACCCTTAGGCTCAATAAAATAAAATATATCAATAGATGATTTTGTTCATCGCACATACAGATATTTGCTCTCTTTCCTGGAATCGGTGTTATGGGTCGAACATTTTCGAACAACGTTCTCTAGCCTGTAAAGTGACATTGATTCCACCTGTCTGACTTGAAATAAGTTCAGATTAATGTAAAAACAAATCCCAAGTTACTGCTGACTCAGTTTTGGTTTTGGCATACATTTTACAACAAGAATCAACTGGTTGTCAAATAGCTGTTTTAGCAAAATCAGGTAATTCCTTGCATTTATCCAAAACTTGATTACACTGACTCTGGGAAATCAACATAGTGCCAAGTGACAGCTGCACATACATGAAAATGAAAGAGCTCAGCTAAGTAAGAGGTAACGCCTAGCAATGCATTCCAAATGAAAACAAAAATAAAAGCAGGCCAGGTGGAGTGAGTTTCCGCTACAGAGATGCCTGAAACATGACAGCAGGTGCTGTGTGATTACATTACTGTCACAACATTCTGTATCTCTTATTCAGGATGGACTATTACGGCCTCGGTAAGATTAAAAATCACAAAAGTGAGTGGGAGAGTTGAAAAACAGACTAGGTCAGATTAGATTACAGAGCATTTATTTAGTTTACACCAACTGCTTATTAAATACCACGTTGCCTACAATGTCCTGCTAATGAACATAAAGCCCTAAATTGTTAAGCAATGGCATATCTCGCTGATCTCCTAAAGCAGTATGGCCCATCCTAAACACTTAATTTGACTGAAACACTACATCGTTTAATCCCTGGATTCAGTCATGGCTGAGATTGATTGGTTAACCAGGAATGTTCATTGTTCTCCTGTCTTTTGATCGGTGCTGATCACCCAGTTGAATCCAAAGCCATGAAGTGCTTTAAGTGATTGGTGATTATATTTCTCAGAGCCGTTCTCCTAAACATGAATGATGCCTTCTGAATTTCGCTCCATACGGATCTGAACAAGCACATCTCGACCAACCTAACATCTACAGTTCATTGGTGTCTGGTCCATATAGGGTGCAAGAGGGCCACCCCAATCAAACTACATGTTAAATAATGTAAGTAGTACAAATGTTGAAAATAAGCTAATTATAGTTGTGAAATGATTAAATCACGCTACAAGATTGATAGGCACGATAGCACTTATTTTCAAATATTTATTTCTTCAATTTTCTTTATTTCTGTGATCACATACTGTAGCATATAGCCTGTGAATGTGGGGCACCGAACGACTGGGTGACTATGCAGACACGATATATTTTTTTCTTGTGATTGGACTACATCAGCTTAGCAGAGGCGACGTGGAGAAAGCAGTAACTTTAACTCTTGTTCAAGCTCAACCGTTTATGTTTTGGTACGGAATGTACTGCAGATGATGTAGTGCAAAACTCATTTCACAATATGTAAACTTAAAAAAAAATGAAAAGACAGTGGAGCCAAGACCAGACGGACATAATTTACAAATTCAGCAGCGGATATGAAGAGGAGTTTAGCAAGTTGGATGTGATCTAAGTATTGTAATGGCTTGTTTTTGCATTCCCCGTTTGCTCCTGGAACCGAAACTGCTGTGGACTTAATGATGGACACTTATGAGACGACTAGACGCTTGTAAATGAGATCGCTGAGAAATCTGCAGGTCTGAAGGAGAGCAAAATATTTGTTCAAGCATTTCTATTGGCCATTGGCAGCATTAAAGTGGGTTTCTCTGTATTTTTCCAGTCCGTTTCCAACGCCCCAAAAAAAACGTTTGCACCAGCCGCCACTCCTACAGAAGCTAATTGGCTCAGGCCAATTTAGAAGAATCAATTAACCTTATATATTTATAAAATGGGAGGAGAGAGTACCCGGAGTAACCCAAGCAGAAATGGGGATGACATTCCAACTCCATGGACACAAAGGACCAAGATTGCACTACCCTAGAATTGAACCCTGGACCTTTTTGCTGTGAGGCCGTGGGCCTACCCACCAAGCCACCGTGCCACCCGACATATGTTTAAAGTAATTTTTGTGACCAGCAGCACACAATTCATAGAATTGGTTGGATCCCTTTTGAAGTCTTTTGCCTTTTAAGGTATGTTCCTCGTTACGTTTACAGTGTAAAACTGTTTGCTTGCTCATGGGGGCTGTAACACTAAATGCTAAACGCTAAAAGCTGACAATGCTCAATATAAAGCTTTTATAAATAAACTGACTTGATCTGCTCCATGTGGTCAGAGCGGCAGATCAGATAATCGGACTTAGCTCCAGCATCTGGACAGTGTTTAGTCTGGCTAACTGAAGAAGGCTTCTAGCAGCATCTCTATAAACACTATACTCCCTGGGCACTGTACGTTTCACCTGATATCAGCTAGGAAGTGGTACGAGGCAGTAGTCAGGACATACACACACAGACTGAAAACAGCTTTTTCTTCAGATCAGGGTCCTCCATTAAAGCCCTTCCAGTCCAAGTATAGAAATGTTCAACCACTACCCATGCTCAACACACCACAGAAAGCTGTTCCGCAAATGCTTACGCAATCCCTTCATTTGATTTTTATATAATACGCACATTGTAAATTTCTATATCACTGCTATTTGGGTGAGTTTCTCTAAATTTACTTTTACTTTTCAAGACTGGGGTCACAGGCTTTTAATGATAATGATTTCAGATTAATCTATTTTCCTATCATGCAAGAAACACCATGAAGAAAAGAAAAACAGGACGCTGCAAAGCAGAAGTTCAGCCAACAATTCATCATCTGTGTATACAATCCTGAGTGACGTTCCAAATACAAAGCCTTCTGTCACAAATAACTGTAGATTGTCAGCTGGTGACGAGCTAAACACATTCTACAGCAGGTTTAAAAAGCCCAAGATCACACACATCCTCAGCCCATATACACACCCACAAGTATTTGTACAGACATCCAGCTACCCCTAGCTAACAACGCCTGCACCAGTGTCAACATCTCCATCTGCTCTGAAAATCTGTCTAGATTAGTGTTGTAATACTCCAGTCTGCTCTCGTCTCAGTCTCAAATTCATTTGGACTCGTCTTGTCTCGGGGTAAGGTGGACTCGGATATTCTTGTCTAGTCCGACTAAGTCCAATGCGCCTGTCTGAGGTAACATTAATGACAAACTGGACATTTTTTGATACCGTTATTAAATATCAACAATCCAATCCATAGAATAAATCAGTCCTTTCTCTATACACTTAATAAAATAAAATACACAATATAATCTGCACTCAGTTTGGCTAACAGACAAAAACAAATTACTGCTCTTCTCGTTCGGTATCCAATCAATCAACATTTTTTATTTCACATTTACATTTATGCCATTTTAGCAGCCCTTATCCAGAGCGACTTACAATTCATAAAGTTTTACAATTCAAGAAATGGTGGGTTCAAAGTCTTGCTTAAGGACCCAACTGTGGCAGCTTGACGGACGTGGGATTTTAACCTTGGACCATCAGGTCCAGAGTCCAGTATCTTAACCACTAAGCTACTGCAGTCCCTTTAATCTTTTTTTTTAATCTTACATGGGATTGAAAGTTTGCATTTTTGCCCATTTACTGTACTTAGTTTGTAGAGTTTAGGACACTTTTTGTTGGAGGTCAGAGTGAAAGGTTCTTATGTTTTCACCTTTAATAATACAAATGAATAGAACTGATGTTGCTTCTGCTTCTGATAACAGAATCGTCACTGTCAATTGCTTACAAAAGTGTTTAAAAGGTGATATTGCACTGCCTAGTCTTAAAATTAGTGTTTCTTCAAATAGGCACTTCCCTCTCAGTTGTGTGCAGCCAGCAGGTTATGTTTATTTATTTATATTTTTTTGGTCCACAGTGAGTGTGACTCAGCACAGAATGTGTGCTGAAGAAACTGAAGAACCACAGTTCACAGTGTATGTCCTGTGATATGTTTAAGCTTTGGATGATGTTTAGATGTTTGTATTCCATTTGTGTAATTTGAGTGATGTCTCATTTGTGTTTTACCAGTGCAGTTTCCAAGTGAAATACCCCTTACATCACAGTCGTGTAGAAGATTGTGACTATTGTAATGTCCAGTCTGTTAAACAACGCTTATCTGTATTAATAATGAAAGTACATTCAGACAATTTTTTAAAGCCATTATGAGAAGTTTTCTACATCAGGACCTGCATAAACCAAACCCAGCTGGGTCAGCGACCCAAGCGCCGTTGTAGCAAACTTAACAGAAAAGGAAATGTTTTTCTTTTTGGAACAGTACAGAGTGTTCAGGGTGTGGATCAGTGTAAGAGTGAACGATGAGCTTACATTCTAATGGCACCTTGTCACTTAGTGACTTATAGTAAGCCTCTAAAATGTCGAAGTTTCTCTGGTTTATCCTCTCCTGCAATGATATATCACCGAATCTGAAAGAGAGGTGGAAAAGAGTCAAAGGGTCTATAATTTATCAGGAAGCCACAAGGCACATGTATTGTATTACATTGTACTAACTGGTGTGTGTTGATTGTATTGTATACCTCTCGGCGATGGTCTGTTGCTCGTTGATGCCCACGTTGAAAAGAATAGGGAAGACCTGCAGAAGCTTGCCCTGGCGCACCTCATCTGGCAATGCCCGGAAGGCTTGGAGTGGAAGTGGCACCTCTACAGTGTAATAGTCTCTGACGCACACAAAAGTGAGACGAATAAGTCAAGAAGTCCTGGATAATTCCACACTGACAAGCAATCCATTTCAAGTATTAGGCAAATTGGATGAAGCAATAACATCTCGAGTGGCACAGCGTCCTTATACACTAGCATCAGTGATCCCAGTCCAGCCCTGCAACAAACTGGCACCCAGTTCACACATGCACCTACACCCAATGTTTCTGTGGATAGGCACTGGAACTCCCATGAATCTGACCAGGATAAATTATAAATAAATTAATACATGATCACTCATTCATAGATCCTACAAACTAAGCCCAGTTTCAAGTTTAAATGATTACAAAGCACTTATTTTTTTATCATAGAGGCTTTATAGCAGGTTTACAGAAAAAAAAAAACACTGTGACCCAATAAATATCTTTTTGCAATCTCAAGAATTATTTTTAAATCAACTTCCCATGTCGGTTCACTCACAAAGACAGTCATCTCCACGGCATTGGAGATCCAGATTTCTTACACTGTAAATGTACACTCTGACGTGTACACACATATATATATATATATATATATATATATATATGTATGTATTTACTTGAATATATTTTAGATTAATTTGTGAATTATTCTTTTTACTCTTCATTGTTCCATTTTGTACTATGCCGCCTGAGAGAGGAGTTTATTTATAACACTGCTTTCTCAGCAAAAATAAATCTATTCTTTTCTAGTTCTAGATTTGTTTGTTTGGTTTATTTAACCAAATCAGAGTACCCGATCAAGGAGGCTGACAGCAAGAATGTTGTTTTTTTATATTCAGGGAACTAAAAAGATTTAGGGATTAACAAGAAGGAACAGTGAACGCAGCAAAATCTTTCCGGAAAAGCCCACAAGCCCACTCTAACTTCTAGTGGATGACTAGGACTAAAGTGATTTAAAGTGATCCCTATGAGTCATTCTGTTTACTTTCTTACTGTGCACCTTAATAGAAGCAATAAATCAAGTCGTTTTATATTTCTGGGCACATGTTTACAGTATGCTCTTTATATTTTGACAGCTCCCCTATTAATACAAATTTGCATTCAGCAATTAATCGGCTACTTAAATAAATTTTTTGCATACGCTTTATGACTTAGGCTTTAAACCAAAAATGCACTGATAGAGAGTATTATTACTGACACAGAAGATCACCTAAATGAAAGAGACTCAGAGTGAATGTGAACCATTTTGTATAGTAAAAGACAGAGAGAGAATATATAGGTAGTGGGAGAACAAACAAAGGGGTACTACTTGCAATAGGACAGGAACTTACACTCACGGAAACCAATTACAGCTTGATACTAATAAGAAGCAGAAAGTAATCCACACAACTTAAGTAACTTAAGCATAAAGTCTCAAACCACATCAACCGAGTTAGAACAGTCTAGTCCAAACATGAGCTAACAAGCAAGCAAGCAGCCTTGTTCTCAGGGGACGGCGAGTGAACCCACTAATGACCCTTACCAGAGAAAATCACATGTACAAACTCATTAAAAGCAGCTTTAGTCTGAGTAAATGTGTGTGTGTATGTGTGTGTGTGTGTGTGTGTGTGTATGTGTGTGTGTGTGTGTATGACTGTGTCTCACCGTCTGCCACTGACAGTGGGCTGCAGATTGCTGGGATCGTCGGAAGCTGCCTCTGTGATTCGGAACGTGACCCGCTGTAGGTCTGAAATGCCCACCTCCATGTCCTCCAGCATGCCGATCTCCTCACCTGAGGAACACAGAGCAATTATTCGTACAATTCTGTGAGAAAACACTGATACATACAGACAAAACACAAACACTGCCTTTAATTCTCATTAGTGTCAAATTTATTTCTATACAGCACTGTGAAAAAGTCTTAGCCATTCTATATTTTACAATTTATATTTATCTTGTTCTTTGTTTACGTTTTAGCGGACTTTGCACTTTAAAGTTGTACTGGTATGAGTGGATCAGACACAGGAGGGCTGGTAATCTTTAGACCACTTCACTGTTACTGCTGGACTGAAAATAGTCCAACAACCATAAATGTCCATCCACCAGTATCCTGTAGGCAGCTGTGGGGGTCCTGACCATTAGAGAACAAAGTTAAAGGAGATGAACAAAGTATGTAGAGAAACAGATGAACTACAGTCTGTAATTGCAGAGCTATAAAGTGCAGGCACTTTAATTAAATAAAGTATAAGCAGAATATACATTTAAAAACTTAAAATGCCTAAGACTTTTGCACAGTACACCTTTACACAACGGAGCATTGACCTGGAGCAGCTTTACAACTATCCAGGCCTGCAGCCCCAACTGAGCAAGCACAGGGTGACAGCGGAAAGGAAAATCTCCTTAAATGGGATGTGGAAGAAACCTTAGGAGTATCAAAAATACTCGAAAACAGACCCAACCTTATTGATCAGCCCAGATGAATGAACCTATTTAAAAGGTTTATAATAACAGGTTAAGTACACAGAAGCTAAACATAAAAACAAACAATGAAAATAATTACATATAATAAATAAAATAAATTAATATATGGAGTATAACAAATTAAAGAGTATAATAAAAATACAAAACTATAGAATATAAGACAAACTCATTTCTAATAAATAAAGTAACAAATAATAATTGTGGAAAAATCAGGAAAAAATGCAAAATGTAAATTTATCCTCCACGGTTCGGATTTCACTTTCTCAGATTTTATGATTTTACAATCAGGCTCGATTCTCAAACACTTGTCTTCTTACTAAAGTAGAGCAGATCCTCCCCCCCCCCCCAACACACTCACACACACTCGGACACACTCAGACACACACACACACACACACACACACACACACACACACACACACACACTCTCAAACACTCACAAACACACCC
>JAUZST010006933.1:0-14518 GCA_034779995.1 Parotocinclus haroldoi
CACACACACACACACATACACAGATATAGTAACACACGGCTCACGCTAGTGTATTGCGTCTGTGTGTGTGTGTGTGTGTGTGTGTGTGTGTGTGTGTGTGTGCGTGCGTGCGCGTGCGCTTGCGCATGTGTGTGTGTGTTTCAGTTTGTTCCTGGTGATAGAGTATGTTAATGGAGGAGACCTGATGTTCCATATGCAACGGCAACGCAAGCTTCCAGAGGAACACGCCAGGTACAGCGCGCGCACACACACACACACACACACACACACACACACACACAAACACACACACACAATAACACACACACAGTGTAACACACTCTCTGTCTGTATAAGATCAGATCAAACCCAGTATATAATTAGGAGAGGTAACAGTGCCCCTTTCATTAATATTCAGATCAGAAGGTTAATCACAGATAATCCTACTGAATATTCAACACTCCATCCTAAATACCCAAATACTAAACACCCCGACCCCTACTCCCCCTGCGAGATAGGGCCATACAAATTATTAGCTCTATCACCTCTGATCCTCAAATGTAAGAAATGTAAATCATAATTAAAAAACAGAATGCTAAAATTACAATGTCATGAATGTAAAATAAAAAATCATTTTGTATAATAAAAACAAATAGGAAACGAATCACCACATAAAATGTTTATTTAATCAATAAAAACTTTTAAGTATTGTATATAAATTAAAATAAAAACAGATGAATGAAATGAAACGAAGATTATACCTTTTTACTAAAAGTCAAAAATATTCTATAATAAAAAATAAATATAATGTGTGTATATATAAGCTTAAATAAAAATATAATAACATTTAGGAAAGAAATGGAAGATGATTAAATAAAATCATGACATTAATTTAAATAATGCATATATAGATTTTAATAAAAGTAGATAAACAGAAAAAAACTCAAATTAAACAAGAATTGCAAACAAAATAATTGATTCAAAATTCAAAAATCTTAAGTAAAAATAAATGAATAAGGATATTGGCTTCAAAAACGTTGCAAAACTACAATGCATAATCATTCATTTTAAATAAAAATAATAATAACATTAATCAAATGAAATCATATATATCAATAAATAGAAATCTAAGGGAAACCTTTAGAGAAAAAAGATCTTTTACCTAATCGGTTTCTGACACTGACTGTAAAGCACTGTGGTGGCTCTGTGTGTGTGTGTGTGCGTGCACGTGTCTGCGTGTGTCTGCACGTGTATATGCGTGTATGTGTAGGTTCTATGCTGCTGAGATCTGTATCGCTCTGAACTTCCTCCATGAGAAGGGGATTATATACAGAGACCTGAAGCTGGATAATGTTCTCCTGGATCAGGAAGGTCACATCAAACTCACCGACTACGGCATGTGCAAGGTCATACACACACACACACACGTCCTAGCCAAAATATAAATGCTCACGCTGGAATCTAAATATAAATAAACACACTTTGCTGGCTGCACACAACCAAGAGGGATAGAGTTACAGAAAGAGGATCGTCTTTACTTTGTAACTCTTTAATGATAATTCAGATTGAGTAACTTTATTGTTTGTGAGCCCTAACAAGACTGTAACGTAATGTAATGTAACATCGCTTACACAAACTAAACCAGTATCTTAAAAATAAACAGAACAAAAAACAAACAAAAAAAAAACATAAGCAAAAAAGAAACTCAAATGGAATTATAAATTATTAATTTAAAGTTAAAAACACTGTATATAGTAAAGTATAAATATTTAACACACTGTTATGTCATTAATTAGGAGTAGTTAGTTATAAGTAGTTAATTCTGAGTAGTTAGTTATAAGTAATTAATTAAGTAATAAGTATAAGTAATTAACCTTATAGTAAGTAAGTAACCTTATAAGTAATTAATACTAAGTTATTATTAGTTACATTTGAGTAGTTAGTTATTAGCAGCTAATTATAAGTATTTTGTTATATGTAGTTAATTATAAATAGTTGGTTATAAGTAGTTAGTTATGAGTAGTTAATTATGAGTAGTTAATTATGAGTAGTTAGTTATGAGTCATTAATTATGAGTGGTCTTCACCTAGTACATTAATGATTACTTAGTTGATGCTTAGGTATAGTAATTAGTTAGTTAATGAGCAGTTAGCTTATAAGTAATTAGTTAATGCCCAGTTAGTTATAGTAACAAATTAATGAGTAGTTAGTAAATGATTTAGTTAATGAGCAGTTAGTTGATGATAATTATTTAGTGAGTAATTAGTAAATGAGTAGAATCTGATGCTAAATTATCTTGATCTTAATCTAAGATTAATTAAGTTAACAATTGAACTGTGGGTTTAGGAAGGAATCAGACCAGGCGATACCACCAGTACCTTCTGTGGAACCCCGAATTACATCGCTCCTGAAATTCTACGAGGAGAGGATTACGGTACACACTCAGCACCTCACCCTCCATCAGATCCCATCACTATTATAGACTGTAACTCTGTGGGTGTGTGTATGTGTCTGCGTGTGTGTGCCTGTCTGCGTGTGTGTGCGTGTGTGTGTGTGCGCGCGTGTCAGGATTCAGCGTGGACTGGTGGGCTCTGGGTGTGTTGATGTTTGAGATGATGGCTGGTAGATCTCCCTTTGACATCATGACTGATAATCCTGATATGAACACTGAGGAGTATCTGTTCCAGGGTGAGTCCTAACACACAGTGGGTTGCCTGATCGATCCTAAAGCTTTATCTATAAATCATCCTCTGTTAGATAATGGATGCAATAATGAGATGGGGCCCATTTAAGGGGGAGGTTCTCAACTCGCTACGCCGTTAATAATATACAAACACGGGTTTATAATTTCACAAAAATTACTGAATTAAGCTGGAACTGAAATAAATTAAAATTAATATATAAATAAACAGATAAAACAATACTAGCAAAACGAAGCTTAAACAATTCATCTAAAAGTCACAAATATTTTACAAAAATTTTATTTTACATAACAAAATGGGATTTTGGTAGGTAAATATTGCTGTACCAGACATTATCAAAAGGGGGCGCTTTACTGTATTTTAATAATTATGACCATATAAGGAAATCAGGAGCATCATCACTCTAATGACAGCACAATCAGCTGTGAGATGGTTGCCACAGTTACCATGGTGTCAGAGTTCTGCTGGCGGGCCTGCGGACGGACCTGGCACGAGAGGGAACATTCCTCCTCCCCACATCCCCCAAACCAACCCCCACCTGGGAGATGGCATCTGCTGCCCCGGCTGTTCTACCCTCCACCAGCGACTAGGGCATCAGGTTCCTCCCCCACCTCCACCCCCACTCTCTGCCTGGCATCTCCACCAGCATCCAGAACCTGCTCTCCAGTACCACTCTTCAGTGCTTCCATCTGCTAGCCTGGCACTACAGAGCTCCGGTGCTTCATCATCTTCATCGGAGGAGGATGTGATGAAGAACCCCTGCAGGGTCCAGTTTCACCAGTCCCCTTTCTTTCCATCTCCATACCCTGTCTTCCAGGAACCATTCAGCTACGCCAGTGCTAGTGAGGGTCCATGGTGCATTTACATTCCAGTTCAGTTCCAAATACAGTTCCAGGCCGCTTCCAGTTCAGGTTCAATTTCGGTCCCAGTTATGTTCCAGTTCCATTTAGTTGAAATTTACTTCCAGTACCAGTTCAACTTCATTAGCAGGTCAGTTGAGTTCAGATCTAGTTCCAGATCAGTTCAGTTTCAACTCGGGTCCAGTTCCACTTAATTTCCACTTTCAGCTCATTTCCATTCAAGTTCCAGTTTAGTTCCGTTACAGTTTAATTTCAATTTCAGATCCACTTTCAGTTCCTTTACAGTTCCATTTCTGGTTTTTGGTTCTGTTCTCTCTCAGTGATCCTGGAGAAGCCTATCAGGATTCCTCGGTCTCTCTCAGTCAAAGCTGCCAGTGTGCTCAAGGGCTTTCTCAACAAGGTGAGAGAGCTGATCTCCACCCTAAACCTCCATCTAATCCTTCTCATGATCCTTTATCTCCATCCTAAACCTCCACCTCCAGCTAGATCTTCATGTACAGTAATCCTGCTAATGATCCATCATTCCATCGTTGATCCCTTCCTTCATCTCATCCTTTATCTCCATCCTCCATCTCTATCCTCCTTATGATCCTTTATCTCCGTCCTCCATCTTCTCTTGGATCTTTGTCCTCTCCAGGCTCTTTTATATCTATCCTTATTCTTCTCCTCTATCTCTATCCTCCTCATGATCCTTTATCTCCATCCTCCATCTCTATCCTCCTCGTGGTCCTTTATCTCTATCCTCAATCCTCTCCTCCATCTCTATCCTCCTCGTGGTCCTTTATCTCTATCCTCAATCTTCTCCTCCATCTCTATCCTCTTTGTGATCCTTATTTCCATCCTCCATCTTCTCCTCCATCTCTATCCTCCACTGGATCCTTTATCTCCATCCTCGATCTCCATCCTCCATCTTTATCCTCCTCATGATCCTACATTTTCTTCAGGATCCCAAGGAGAGACTGGGTTGCCAGGTGCAGACAGGATTCACCGATATCAAATCTCACACATTCTTCAGGAGCATCGACTGGGATCTGGTGAGTCTCGTTATACCAACTGTATTATTTATGCTTATAATTTATTTATTAATAAACTTATTTACACAGTTAAAATAGGGGTAATATGGCGTAGTAGATAATAGTAGAGGGTAAAATGGTGTAATAAATATCAGTAAAATAAAAATTGTATTAAATGTCGGTAAAATGGGATAGTGGTAGTGGTAGAATGGGGTAGTAGATTGGTAGAATGGGATAGTACAGTAGTAGAATGGGGTAGCAGCTGATAGTAGAATGGTAGAATGGGATAGTACAGCAGTAGAATGGGGTAGCATCTGATAGTAGAGTGGTAGAATGGGGTAGTAGAGTAGTAGAATGGGGTAGCAGATGATAGTAGAGTTTTAGAATTGTGCAGTAAAGTGATATAATGGGGGTAGTTGAGTAGGATAATAGGGTAGTAGATGGTAGTAGAGTGGTGGAATTGGGTAGTAGAGTGGTGGAATTGGGTAGTAGATTGTAGCAGAATAGTAGAATGGAGTAGTAGAGTGGGGTAGCAGATGATAGTAGGCGTGGTAGAATGGGAAGGTAGAGTGGTAGAATGGGGTAGTAGATTGTAGTAGAGTGGTAAAATAGAGTAGTACAATAGGGTAGCAGATGATAGTAGAGTGGTAGAATGGGGTTGTAGAGTGGTGGAATTTGGTAATAGATTGTAGTAGAATGGTGGAATTGGGTGGTAGATTGTAGCAGAGTGGTAGAATGGGATAGTAGAGTAGTAGAATGGGGTAGTAGATTGTAGTAGAGTGGTAGAATGGGGTGGTAGATTGGTAGAATGGGGTAGCAGATTATAGTAGAGTGGTAGAATGGGATTGTAGAGTGGTGGAACTTGGTAGTAGATTGTAGTAGAGTGGTAGAATGGGGTGGTAAATTGGTAGAATGGGGTAGCAGATTATAGTAGAGTGGTAGAATGGGGTTGTAGAGTGGTGGAACTTGGTAGTAGATTGTAGTAGAATGGTAGAATTGGGTAGTAGAGTGGGGTAGTAAAGTGGTAGAATGGGGTAGCAGATGATAGTAGAGTGGTAGAATGGGGTAGTATATTGTAGTAGAGTGGTAGAATTGGGTAGTATATTGGTAGAATGGGGTAGTAGAGGGGTTGGAATTTGGTAGTAGATTGTAGTAGAGTGGTGGAATTTGGTAGTAGATTGTAGCAGAGTGGTAGAATGGAGTAGTAGAGTGGTAGAATGGGGTAGTAGATTGTAGTAGAGTGGTAGAATGGAGTGGTAGAATGGGGTAGTAGATTGTAGTAGAGTGGTAGAATGGGGACATGGATTGTAGTAGAATGGTGAATTGGGGTAGTAGATGGTAGTAGAGTGGTAGAATGGGGTTGTAGAGTGGTATAATGGGGTAGTAGATTGTAGTAGAGTGGTAGAATGGGGACATGGATTGTAGTAGAATGGTGAAATGGGGTAGTATATGGTAGTAGAGTGGTAGAATGGGGTAGTTGAGTAGTAGATTGGAGGAGAGTGGTAGAACGGGGTAGTAGATGGTAGTTGAGTGCTAGAATGGGGTAGTTGAGTAGTAGATGGTAGTTGAGTGGTAGAATGGGGTAGTTGAGTAGTAGATGGTAGTAGAGTGGTAGAATGGGGTAGTTGAGTAGTAGATGGTAGTTGAGTGGTAGAATGGTGTAGTAGATGGTAGTAGAATGAGGTAGTAGATTGTAGTAGAGTGGTAGAACGGGATAGTAGATGGTAGTAGAGTGGGTTATTTTGGTGATGTAATAGGAGAAGCTGCACCATCTGTTCCCGTTTGTGTAGATCAGCATGGAGCAGGTCACCACTGGGTATATGGCCTCGTAACACACACACACACACAAACACACAAAAGAGATAATAAAAACCAGAAAAACAAGCTTATTTGCTGCAGGTTAGTTTTGATGCTCTGCGTCAGCTCCAGAGTGACAGAACATCAAATTTAAATCCAAAGACATCCAACACACTATTCGTCTACTAGCAGACCACCACCGGACCATAATCTTATACAGCAGTAACACATTAGGGATGAAAGTTCAGTCCTGCCCTGTATGTCTGTTACTGATCAGTGATTGGTGTAATATGGAGTTTCTCTCTCACACACAGCTGGAGCAGAAGCAGGTCACTCCACCATTTCAGCCGCAGATCACCGATGACTACGGATTAGAAAACTTTGATACTCAGTTCACCAATGAACCTGTACAGCTCACACCTGATGACGAGTAAGTACAAGAGCTGCTCACACCAAATTTACGAAACACCCCACAGTGACCCCTCCCCAGTGGGATGATTGTCATGCACCACCAAGTACCTCTGTAAGTCCTGCGTGGCCTCCGTACCAATACCAAACAGAATCTGGATTTGTTTTTAGAGAACATCTAGTAGATGCTAGAAGAGGGGTCATATAGGGTAGTAAATGATAATACATGGCTAAAATGGTGTAGTAAATGGTAATAGAGGGGTAAAATGGGGTAGCAGATGGTAATAGATGGGTAAAAAGGGGTAGTAGATGGTAATAGATGGGTAGAGTAGTACTGCAGTAGTGGATTGCCTCCACAAGCAGTGACCCAAATCTGGAGGAAGGTATGATATTTTTTGGGTTTCTCTGTCCGTTCCCACGTGGCTCTTCGTATTAATCCATTAGAAAGAGAGCCTGCTGGTTTCCACATGACATCATGGCCTCTGGGAGATTGCAGCAGGAGAATCCATTTCCACCTTGCCTGATTTTCACTAGGGGAATCTCAGAGGCTCATTGTTTCAGCTTATGGAATTCCCCTGGTCATCCCTCCGTCATCCCCCTCACAGGGCCCCAGGATCTACAGCACAGCTGTGTTCTGATCTGGTTTTTGCTTTCTTTTTATGGCTCTGGTTCTGATTCCGGTTCCCCACTCTGCTTCTAATTCCGGTTCCTATCTCTTGTTCTAATTCCTCTCTCTGGTTCTAATTCTGGTTCCTCACTATGGTTCTGTGTTCTGGTTTCTCTATCTGTGGTTTTAATTCTGGTTCGTATCTCTGGTTCTGATTCCGCTCACTCTGGTTCTGATTTTGGTTCCTCTCTCTGATTCTGGTTCTGGTTCCCCTCTGTGGTTCTGTTTTCTCTCTGGTCGTGTTCCAGTTGTTCCTTTTTTGTTGTTGTTGTTGTTTTTTGGGGTTTTTTTTTTAGTAACACAATCCTGTTATTACAGACATTTGTTGTACATGTAGTAATGAGTGCGTCATCACACTATCATTTATTACACAACCCAGCCAAACAGTTACACAATCACACACAAAAACAAGCACACTTACACAAAGTTTGTGGTGTGAAATGTTAAAGGCTATTTAATATGAAATAACGAGACCCTTTTGTTTCTCCACAGAGACGTGATTAAGAGAATAGACCAGTCCGAATTTGAGGGCTTCGAGTACATCAACCCCCTGCTGCTCTCATCAGAGGAGACCGTATGAAGATGAGCTACAAGCTAGGACCCCCCCCACCGGGGCCTACATGGAGCCTCACGCCCCAGGGCTGGACCCAATTTTTTAAGAGCCAGAACTTTAAGAGCAGCTCTGCCTCTCGGACTCTCAGCTCATGATGGACGAAACAAAAATCCATTTTAAGCAAAAGTTTCCCTCAAAAGAAAAAAAAAAGAAAAAACAGCCACTGATGGTCTTCCTTCTTAATCATCGTCATTCTCATGGACTACACTACCCATAATCCCCTGATCCTCTAACACAGGCATGTGCCATGTTGCAGTACGGATGTAGACGATGTTCTGAACGGCTTTTCCGTCCTGATTAATCACCGATACGCTTATGTTATATCGTACCTCTGACATCATCCGCCAGGCTGGAGGACCAATCGGGAACGGGCCCCTGCTCAAATACGTCAGGCTGATGTCATTTAAAGTGGATGGGTCTGAATTTGCCAGACCACATGTCTACCAAACGTTTCGAGACGAATTAACGATTTGTTCGTCCACTTGGACATCGGGCTCATTTGTAGTTCCATCTTTTTGACGGAATAAGGACTAACAACCAAATCATAAACACACTTTATTCGGCTACTATAAAACAAAGTTTTACAAGGTTTTATAAAGAAATTTTATAATCATATAAGGCCTCCATAACAAAATATCCATACGAACTATAAAACATGGTAGAAATGAAAAAGCTCCATATAACTACGAAACAATGTTAACGTTACAGTTTAAAACGTTGCATAAACTTTAAAACGTCGTAAGTTTTGTAGTTCATTTTATAGTTTGTATGAGGTCTTTTTACAAATTCGTCCGGAGAAACGTTGCTGTACAGATACCGAACGTATAGTATGAACCCATGTCCTGTAAGTGAAGAATTTAACCAATGTTTTAGGAGACGTTCTGTGATTGGTCCTCCTGTGTACCTGTATGGACTGGGCGGGGCTTCACCTGGTCTATTGTGGGTATATAAATATTTATATAAATAGCTGTGGGAGCGTGCCTCCGGGTGATCCCGCAGTGGACACCAGAGTGGAAGGATCACCCTAAACCGGCACTCCTTCAGTAACGCTCTCGTTTCTCCGCAGCGACAGTAATCGGCTGGCAGGGGGAGTCTTTTATATGTTTGTTTTATAAATCGTTCTAAATGAATCAGAGTCGTATCCGAGTGTATACCACCCAACCCTCCACCCCCCACAGCTGAGGCCCCGCCCCGCCCCACCCCACCCGCTCAGACCCCACCCCTGTTCCTAATGACGTTAAAATCAGTTCTGTAAATCAGTAAATGTTCATCGTAATGACGGCTGTGTTTCTGTGTGTTGATTGGTCAGGGGTGGGGAAACACATCAGGTAACCACTCACACACACACATACACGCAATTATTTACATTTTTATTCAGACGAGTGTAATAATAAGAACACAATAATGAAGAGGAGGATCACCACACCATGTCTTCATTCATCTCTGATAAACACTGAGCCAGGTGACCATCACACTCCATCTGAGAGAACCTGCAACGACAAGCAACAAGGTAACGCACGCGCACGTACACACACAAGCATATATACACAAAGTCTTCATAAATAATTCATCACTCTAAATGATTCAAGTCTTCATAATGAGTCACTGAGTGTTTGATTTAGTAATTGATTCAGTGAGTCGTTCAGTACAGTGTGAGACTTGCTTCACTCTTGCTCATTGAGTCGGTGTGTATAAATCAGTGAATCATCCCTCTGTTGCTGACTTTCCAAAGGTATTCACTGGCCTCTCTAAACCGCCCGGGTGTGAGTGTATTAGGTGATGTGATGTTAAATTTAAAAAAGAATTAAAATAAATGATTTTACTGAGTCAGATTGTATGAATCAGTGAATCGTTTATCTGTAGTGTGTGTGTAATATGTTTTTCAGTTTCTGTAATTCCTCTGCTGTGTGTGTGTGTGTGTGTGTGTGTGTGTGTGTGTGTGTAAAATAAGAGGAATGTTATGTGTTTCCTGAGTAATGATTCGTTTATTCCACATGTAATTAGAACCGGATCGATCCAATCACTCACTGCATACATACACAGACCAGTGCGTGCATGGGTGTGTCTTGTTTCTTGTAAAAGTGTGCGTGATGCCAAAGATGAGCTCAAAGTTTTAAAATCCAGTGCAGTAACCCCCTACAGTCCACACACACACACACACACACACACACACATCGACCGCCCGAACTTCGTCCTGCTCTGTGCTTACATTCATGAACGATTCACTCTTTGTAGCTGAGTTAATTGCAACGATTCAGTAAATGGATCACTATCAGTCACTATATGCACTGAGTCATTAATATGATTCAGTATCTGCTGTCAACCTTTAAACTAAGAGTCTATATTAGCAAATCAGCAAATAGCTCTTGGGGCCATTCAGTGAGTCAGTGTTTGAATCAGTGAATCATTTGGTTATGACTGTCATTTATTGTTTGGCCCAGTGAATAATTTGGTGTTTGATTCTCTGATTATTTTTACATGATTGTGATTCAGTGACATTTAAATGATTCAGTTGTATCTTGTGACTATGGAAAAGACACTGTGTGTGTGTGTGTGTTTGTGTGTGTGTGTTTGTTCGTTCCTCACCCTGCAGGGAACGGTATCAGGCACATGGGGCAGCACTGCAGGGTTGATCCTCTGGTTCCATCCTCAGGTTCTGCTCCTGATCTATTTTGTTGCTCTGATGATCTTAACTTGGACGTGTCTGATGCTCTAGGCTCGTTTCCAGAGCCAGATCTTTTCTCTTCTTGTACCTCCTCCTGGCTGAGGGTACCGGGAGGTTTAGGGTGGCTGGGGATAGAGTCGGATGGGTTCTGGGGATCAGGAGTAGGGATGAGGGGTGTGGACAAAAGGAGGCTGGAGATCTCCAGAGGAGGGAGAGGAGGAATGTCTTCATCCACACTGCACCAGAACCAACTCGAGTCCCTCTGATCCCCCGGCAGGGCCTGGGGGGCACAAATAACATCCAGAACTGTGTGAGATAAGACACATTATAGAGAGATTCAGACAGTGAGATTCAAAAAGCAAGATTTGGATAACGAGATCCAAGTTTCGGAGCTGGACTTTCTCTAAGCGAGCATGTTCTGATCCTGTACCTCCTCCTGGCTGAGGGTTCTGGAGATCATCCATCCAGGGTCCCACTGCTTCCCACCCTGGTGGAGATGAAATGTCTATGACTGAAGGCACCCCATAAACCCTCCCTTGAGAGAACTCAACTTCCCTTATATCCGCCTCTGTATCAACATGGGGTAGTTTAGAGTACAATTAGGGACCATGGGGAGCTTAAGAAACGAAGGACTAAACTATGAAAGTGTTCATAGAGCGTCTAAGTAGTTTTGGTAACTGATAGTGAGTGCAGTCATGACGAGCAGGAGGGTTCGAGAGGATTCTTCCCCACTCTCCTCATTATCTCTCCATCTTTCCTGGAAACTCCAGCGGTACTTTTCAGCAAAAGCCAAACCGTCAATCAGCAGGACCCAGAACAGGAACCGTCTATCATCCTCGCACCGTCTGCCACGCTAATTGGCGTCGGTCCTGACAGAGACGTCGACAGGTAGAGGGAACACTATGGCGATGGAGCATGCAGTCCTGACATTAAATATTTCGTATATAGCACAGAAGAGCTAAGGTGCGGTTATGAGAGGTCATTCTTAAACTATCATTCGCTTATCAGTTATCGATTGGACTCTGTAAACGTACCGTAGGAAGCTCTGGAAGCTCTGGAATGCTGCACGTCCCGTCTCCCGCAATAAGATTCGGACAGAAGTCATTCAGCGTAATGACCCAGAGCTTCTCCGCCTCCGTTAGATCAGATCGAATCCACCAAGATGATCCGATAGTTGCAATACCACTATACACCAGAGGGGGAGCAAAGAGTTCAAACAATCCAAACATCGTATTATATCATTACCAGCATTCAGAAATAGATCGTCAATAATCGTTGTTCTTCGTCCGTCATTTAAACTGAATGAGCTCACAAATTTTATAAACCGCACAAAAAATGTCTGCACATCTTTGAACGTTGTTTAAGTGTCTACGAGTCTCTGTACATCACCCTACTACGAAACGTAACATTACATTATCTTAATAAACCTGACTATGAAATAATTTTAATAGGAAATATTCTGATTAGTCTCCATTCGGATAGCAAGATTCGGATTGCATGGATAGGTGGGAGTTTGGATATTGAGTTTTAAAGAGTAATATTTTATAGTATAGCCTCAGATAGTCAGATCCAGATAGGGTTCGATTGTAGTTCTATTTTATTTCTCTGATTAAAAAAAAATACTTATCCACAATGCACCAAAGTAAATCGTATTAGTATAAATTGTATGAACGACAGCAAAAAGGTTTAAGTGTTAGTTCTTAATGATGAAAGTGTTTAGGCAGGTGAATGATGAATTATTAGCAGTGTTCGCTAAATGCTAGCAGCTGATACTTACTAAGATCAGAAAAGTGAAGCTTTAATATCACGATAATATCGAATATCAGCTTTCACTGAGATTTATACCAGTCTGTCTTTTTAAAATTATAGACAATTGTTATCCTACTTCTAAATGCAGTTTAGTAAAGATTAACTGACAATATGTTTTTAAAAATAAACTTTAAACATTTTTAATCTGAATAACTAAACTTGTTTTTACACTGTACCATTCAGCGGGTGTGCGTGGCACTGTCGCGTCAGAAATGCGCAGCCTGTCCGGACGGTCTCCGGTCTTTTTCTGGGTATCAGCTTTATTCTCCTCCACTGCAGACTTCTTTCTCTTTAATTTAGACATGTTTACAGATTTATGAATTGAAATACGCTCAATCGGAGCCACCATTACCCACCAATATCTGATGTAAATCCGAATGGCGGGAAGGATTGAGCGCAGTTCAGTAGGTCAAGACGGCGTAGTGAATACGCAGACAGAGTGCCGTTCCAGTAGTCCGTGTATTTTTAGCTATTAACTTAATTAATTAACTTTTCTTACAAAATGTTCCCTAACCAATCATTTTCCCACCCTGTCACTCACATGGATGACAAATGATGACGCATTTGTTTGTCAAATGATGACGAATTTGTTTTTGCTAGTTACCCACATTTTCCCAAGTCCTAAACTCAGGGTAGTGTTTACATAATAAGTCCTCTCTCACTCTCATTTTGTGTGATAGATTATTCAGGCAGAATGAACAGTTTCATATGTAAGACATGCTTCTGTATGAAACTAAATGTTAAACACTGATTAGAGCCAATTTGATCCCATATTAACCGAAGGTCGGCCATGATGAAACCCAAGTACATATCTGAAAATATTCTGTATTTCCATGTAAATCTGACCTAAAGTCTTACACAAGTCCTAACAGAAGATAAATAGAACCCAGTTGAACAAATTAGATAATATTGTACTTGGTTATTTTATTACTGAGGAAAATGATGAAATTATACATATGTGAGTGGTAAGAGGATTTGAATCTTTCAGAATCTGGTGTGCCCCCTTAAACTTTGGTGTCCCATTACCCAGAACAGAACAGCTTCAGCTCTAGGATGTTGGTTAGACTTTGACTTTGGCCATTCCAAAACATTAACTTTATTCTTCTTTGTCCACATTATCTTGAGATTTAGTTAGAATATAATTAATAGTTTATTGGTCCATCAGTGACCAGATACAGCAAAACGAATCCAAATTATGATTTTACCACCACCAATGCTGTGTTTTTCTTTTTCAGACTTCACATTTTGTATTTAAGACAAAAACAGGCGTGTTCTTTTGGGAGAGCAATGACTTACTCTTGTTGTTTAGTGTTCTCCTGTTGGTGGACTCATGAACATTAACAATAGTCAATGTGAAAGAAACTGGTCAACCAATCCTGGGTAACAGTGGCCTTGAATCGCCACCATTTGTACAGAATCTGTTTGACTGTTGATTGGTGGAGTCCAAACTCGTTAGAGCCTGTAGCATGCAATCTGCCTTGAGCAAAGGTAAATGAACCCGAAAGATTTTTTTTTCCGAATTTCTGAATATTAATAAGATTGTTTACAATCTAAACCTGCAAAAGGACCGTTCTTCATCCGGTGAATCCAGATGAACATTGAGTGTTTGAGTTTGTGGATATTAATAAGCTATATGCTGTTTTTCTTTGAGAACTGTGTTGTTAACCTGGACGTGTTCAGAGAATAGGACTCTAGGTTATTATTCCCATTAGGGTCAGTATTGGTCTGCTTTGTTCTGTTCTTGAATAAAGGAGTGAATTAAAACCCAGTAAAGACCAAGCTAATGAATAACGGAGCTTACTTTTGTTTGGACCTCCCAAAAATGAGTCAGAAAGCCAGCTCGCTGTTGTTGGCAGCTCTTGCAGGCGCTGTTCTCGCAATTATAGATCTCACACAACATTTTTAAAATGTGGATTTTAAGGTCTGTGTAATAAAATATGACCCCAGCACAACATCCAAGTAAATCAACCCTAAGCCTAACCTTGAAAGTTTAATCACATATATA
>JAUZST010006934.1:0-14516 GCA_034779995.1 Parotocinclus haroldoi
CTTGTGAGTTAAATATGAGTGTCACAGCAAAGGGTCTGAATACTTATGACCATGTGATATTTCAGTTTTTCTTTTTTAAATAAATGTACAAAGATTTCTACATGTTTGTTTTTTTCTGTCAATATGGGATCCTGAGTGTACATTAATGTGAAATAAAATTAACTTTTGATTTTAGCAAATGGCTGCAATGAAACAAAGAGCGAAAAATTTTTTAAAGGGCTCTGAATACTTTCTGTACCCACTGTTTGTATAGCCCAATTATGTTCATGCATCAGCATCTGCAGGAGCCCGAATTTACTACCGCCTTAAACATGGATGGTCATTTTGACGACTTGGTCACCCTCTAGACTGTTCTTGACCTAGCTGTTGGAGGTATTGGGAGCAGTGGTTCCATGAGGGCACGCACACATCGGTAGAGAGTGCCGTTTGATCCACTGACAAGCATGAGCAGCTTCCACAGTTTCCTTGGCCTCCATCCAGACAGCAAGCCCAGCTGTGAGCAAATGTGTCATAAAGGCATGTATAGCTGTCAACAGTCTCTCACCAAGACATACAAATGTAGCCTCTGAGAGCATTTTATAGAGCAGTGGAAAAAGCACATTTATGCCTTCTTTTGGCAAGATCGAGTGTCTAATCGGACCACATAACTGCATGGCAATCTTTGCAGCAATCTGAAATTTCTATTTGGAGATACATCTTGCTCTTTCCCTGAATAGGGGAATGTGAATTATCTTTAATGTTGCATCGCCTGCAGCAGCCATTTCACAACAAGCACAAGGTTACGACAAAACTTGTCAATGTATCCATCTATCTAGCTACAGTAGGCAAAATAAATATTTGACACTGCCAATTTTGCCAATTTTTATAAAGAATGGAGAGGTCTGTAATTTTCATCATAATGAGGTATGCGTCAACTTTGAGAGACAGAATCCAGAAAAAAAAAACAGAAAATCACATTGTATGATTTGTAAATAATTAATTTGCACTTTATGCATAAAATATTCACATGATCACCTACCAACCAGCAATAATTTTGGCTCTTTAAGAAGCTCCTCCTATTCTGCACTCATTACCTGCATTAATTTCACCTGTTTGAACTTGTTACCTGTATAAAAGACACCTGTCCACACACTCAGTAAATCACACTCCAACCTCTCCACCATGCCCAAGATCAAAGAGCTGTCTAAGGACACCAGGGAAAAGCAAAATTGTAGACCTGCACAAGACTGGGGTGGGCTACAGGACAATAGGCAACAGCTTGGTGAGAAGGCAACTGTTGGTGCAATTATTAGAACAGGAAAGAAACACAAGATGCCTGTTAACATTTCTCATTGTGGGGCTCTATGCAAGATCTCACCTTGTGGGGTAAGGATGATTCCGGGAAAGGTCGGGTATCAGGCCAGAACTTCATGAGAGGACGTGGCCAATGACCTGAGCAGTCATGGATTACAATCCACGCATGGCACTCATGGTCCTTCAGCTCACACTAGCAAATGTCAGCATGTACTGAGCTCTTCCCTTAGTAAGAGCATTAAAGATGGGTCATGTCTGGGTCTTCCAGCATGACAATGACCCGAAACACACAGCCAAGGCAACTAATGAGTGGCTCCATAAGAAGCATTTCAAGTTCCTGGAGTGGTCTAGCCAGTCTCCAGACCTGAACCCAATAGAAAATCTTTGGAGGGAGCTGAAAGTCAATGTTGCCCAGTGTCTGCATGGGTTTACTCAGGGTACTCCGGTTTCCTCCCACAGTCCAAAAGACATGCTTATTAGTTTAATTGATTACTCTAAGTTGGCATTGCCGTGTGTGTGTGTGTGTGTGTATGATTCGTCTTGAGATGAACTTGACTATGGATATAACCTTGTGTGCGCTAAGATGGCCACTAATGCCGATTAGCAACGTTAAAGAAGCCAAATAAACAAACAAAAATCAAGCCCCACTTTTTAGTAATAAATATACCAAGTCATGCATTGGTATCAACTAGGATTCCGAGAACCCTGTATATAAACAAGATTGTAAATGCAAATCGAAATACATAATATACAAAGAATAAAGACTTCTCTGGTTTTCCCCATGGTGTCTTGAACCTCTGAAGCAGCAGCTGAAAAGCTGCTAAACTGATCTGATCAAGGGTATGTGACTTTTGCTTCCCACTGAGGCCACTCGGTTGCTTGTTTAATCTGTTGTCATTTCAAGACCGGTCTACTGCTGCACACTATAGCTGATGTGTACCCTCAGATGCCTGCAGCTTATTCAGAATGCAGCAGCATGTCTGGTTTTCAATCTAATCAAGTTTTCCCACATCTGCACGCTGCTGCTTTTGTTTTACTGGCTGAAGCTGCCAAAATCTAATTTAACAACGATGTTTCACTACAGACTAAAATGGCTCCTATCTGAAGGTATTACTGAATTCTTCTGTATCTTGTATCCTTAAAACTACCAGCATTGCCTGATTGGAGCAATCCCTCCGGATGGAATGATCAAGTCTTTGGATTGTACTGCCTTTTGGCACAGGGACTATGGTGACTTAATGGTTATGATGGCAGAAGGTCCAGGGTTCAAATCCAACCTCTGACAAGCTGCCACTGATGGGTCTTTAACCCAAAATTGCTGGAACTGAAAGGATATCAGTTATATGCCATCTAGGTAAGGGGATCTATTCAGTGGCTATTAAATGGCAAACTGTAATGGCTGCAAGAATTCAGACTGTAAAACAGGACACTGACCAAAACAGATGTTGACTGGCCTAGCAAACATATTGCTTTATATGAAAAAAGAATCTTTATTAAACACAATATGAAGTCTTTACTACATTACTATACTCTATACTGTATAAAATAGTCCCACAAAGTTACCATCTTTCTTTCTGCATCTGAGTCTTTCTGCATTTTTATTTCCTATTATAATCTTAAGACCTCATTAAAGCAAACACATTATTGTTGTCATATTCGAGTTCAGTCTAGGACTGTCTGAGGTAACATTAATGTCTTTCTATTATTGTGAGTTATCGCGCGCTCACATCATATATTACAGTTTAGGATAGTTTTTGTTCGAGAGCAGATTCGATTTTCATGTTTAAGAATAGAAATGGATAGAATATATATTCTCAGCTATATTCTACTCACTTTATATGGGGACTTTTGATTTAAGTTGAAGAGAACTGAATAGGGTCCTGTATAGGGCTATTCCTGCCTTGTGGACTATGCTACCAGCTAGGCACTGGCTCTCCTTTGACCCTGTCTAGGATTAAGCAGATTGAGTAATAAATGAGCGTATAATGAATGTGAATTGAATTACAATCCAACTTCATTTTCTTCAAACTTAATTTCTTATTTGTATTCTTATATGATGGAAAAAGATTTAATCTAGTCATTTCTTGTCTCGGCCACTCCTGATCTCAGTCTGGACACAGACCTGGCACTAGCAGCCTTGGCTACAATTGATCTGAGTCTTAAATGGTGCATTTGTGTGCTAATGTACTGAATAGTGTACTTAAGCAATTACAGACATTACATTCACTTTTATAAAATAAACTGGCCATTGTCTGTGATTGTAGAACTACAATTATGGTAAGTTGAGGTATACCTAATAAAGTGACCGGTGTGTGTAAAGCAATCATTAAATTCTTCATTTAATGATGCAACCTACTTGTACAGGTATGCAAACATATTTGCTTAAACAGAAAATGCTACTAAAATCTGATCTCATGTAAGTTTTTCACTTATCCCCAAACCTTTCTTTATGAGTATTTATTGGCATGTGCCAACTTTGATGTGTTAGCGTAGCATCCAATAGTGGAGAACTGCAGGATGTCTACTCTGTCACGCCCACGGGCGGTGCCAGCCACCTAAGCCGCGCCTATCACGCTCACACGAGCACCTGAACTTCCTTCTCAGTGATTGATTGCATACACCTGGGACTGGTTTAGTGCCCATATTTAGGCTCACTCCGGGCATTGTACGGGTGCGAAGCCTCGTGTGTGTTATTTTGTGTTTATGCGTGTTTTTGGTTTTATGTTTGTTCGCGTCTGTCTCCACTACCACTCCTACCAAGTGTTACAGAAGGCTTCCCCGATCATGGAGACAGCAGTTGCAGAGCCTCGCTGACGCATGCTGTCCGGCAGCTGATGGCTGGCCGATTGTTTTAGTTTGTGTTTGTTTCACGTTCATCCCTCATCCGTTAGAAGTAGGTTCTCCGTTTACTATTATGGTTGCGCTTTTCCCTTTTGCATTGTTTCCTCGTTTTCCAAGCCTTACATACTCCACCAAAACAGATTCTTAAATTCATTTCTTATTTAGTACTGAAGGAAAGTAGAGGAACATAGGGAGAGCGAACACTCGGTCTTTTAAATGCACAAATAAAAACCCATCCTTTGAGGGTCCGCCTTCCTCTCCAAACCCTCATCACGAATGCAGCTCACACACCCCGCTCGTTCTATGCTTAAACATGTCTTGTGTGCACCAACTTTTTGCAGACTCAAAGAACATTAAATAAGTGTGAAGTGATGTTTGCTCTCTCTCTCTCTCTCTCTCTCTCTCTCTTTCTCTCTCTCTGATGCCTTTTATCAGCTTTCATTATGGCATGCTGCACACATGGAGCTGAGTGCCATTTTTTATATTTGAAGCACCATCCCATGCCATCCATCACTTCTTTTATCTCATTGATAGCCGTATAATCTTCAACATGGCCGAAAACAAACACAGTTTGGAGGGAAACGGGTAAAATCAATACTTAGAACCCCCCCCCCCAAAAAAAAGATAATGACTAATGATGAAAGGCACACTGCAAAACAAATCTATTACTGTACAAGCAAAATAAGCCTTTTCATTCTTAACGACAAAAGAAGGAGAGAAAGCAGGGGGAAATATTTTTATAAACATGACTTGCTTTGCCGTGATCTGGCCTTGAGTTTTTTGTACAGCACAAACAAAATTCATTTGTATTACACAAAGACTTTTTTTTCCTACTTTTAAACTGTTTTCAAAAACAATTTAAAACTGCAAAGATTCCTCTGCAATCCCCATAGAATTTACAAGCACAGTGTTTTTTACATTTACTTAGATTTCTATTACATTTTTATTCTCAGATATTTCATGTTTTGGTTAACTGAATTTCATTTGTTAATAAACACCAGTTCCCCCTTTTTTGGGCTTGCAACACATTCTAAAACAAGTTGGGGCAGTAAAGGATTTACCACCTTCTAATTTTGCCATTCATTTTCACCACACTTAGTTGTGTTGGCACAGAGAATACAGAGCGAGTTAGTGTTTCGGGTGTTACCGGTCCTGTTCTTCCTATGAACACGTCTAAAGATGTGAAATGAAACAGGGTTGTTGTCCCATTTTTCAGAAAAAAAAAACCCACACATTCTTTATTGGGGACAGATCAGGGCTGCAAGGAGACCTAGTACTCACACCCTCTTGTTCTGCAGCCATGCCTTTGTAATGAGTGCAGCATGTGGTTTTGCATTGTCTTGTAGAAAAATGACGTCTATGTTGCTCAAAGATCTCAGTGTAGTTTTTTGCACTAATGCTGCCATCACAAAAGTATAAATGACCTTTGTCAATGGCACTGACACAGCCCTGTACCATAACAGACCCTGGCTGACCATTTTGAAATCTCATTATTATTTAGTTTCTTTAATTTATTACTAGCTCTAAATTGCCTCTGTCCCAACTTTTTTCAGAATGTCTTGCAAGCCTGAAATGCAGCAATTGATTAATGTCAGTGGTTAAGTCACTTTTGCAACACAGCAGCAAACAGATCTATTTGTTGACTTGTTCTCTATCTTGCAACTTTGTTAGCGACAAGACCCTAGCATCCACATTAGCATGGTGCCTTGTTTAGTCTGTTGGTTCTTTTTGTTTAGTATACCCATCATTACATTATCATCACCTTTCCCACGTTTGTACTTTTAGCTTTGTTAGCGTGGTCCTTTTTAACCTTTATTAACGACCAATGACCTATTTATATATATTTTTTTGCCTCTTCTCTTGTTTTTTGTTAGACTACTTTAGGCTGTAATCTGTTCTATCATTTTGTCTGCTTTCCCCTTACAGCCTTTTTACTTTATTAAAGTAAGCCCATCTTCTGTTTTCTCATTTTATCTAGCCTTAATATTGTAACCTTATTTTTGGTTAATGCGTGCTCCACAGTTTTCAAATCCACATGCACTTACAACCTGCCACGTATCTTTACTTAGAGGACAGTAGCCGGCCTCTTGTATTTATATGTGGTTTTGTTGTATGATAAATGCAGTTATACACAATTTAATGACCATAGAATCATACTTTTTGACTGCAATTTTACCCCAAAAGTTAGTCAATACATGAACAGAGCCAGGAGTTTGAGAGCAGAAGAACAGAATTTGTGTGTAACCACTGGTAACTACCCAACCAGTTATTTTCTGTTTTACCTCGATTTATGTGTTTTCTTATTTTATGGCATTCCACTACTAATTTGTAACATCCTGTAAATTGTGTTTATAAGTGTATGCATGTGCCATGCATAGTGTTGATTTAAGATAAGATAATTTAAGATAATATTATTTTGTAAAGCTGCTTTGGAACAATGCACCATTGTAAAAAGCACTATATAAATACATTTGAATTGAATTGAATTGTTGTAGCAGCCCACAACATTGTCTACAAATATTGTGAATTTGCTTAAATTAAAAATGCAGTGTCATTAAGGGTGCTGTCTACATGGGATATTGCCCATATTTTAATTTAGTCTTTTTTAATTCTGTTAATGTCACGTCTACACTCTGCTCGGCGGATCACGTTCTACTTCACCCTCCTATTAATGTACACACCTGGTTCTAATCATGCTCACGTAATTATCACCACATATATAGCACGCCTCTCACACCCACCTTCGCTAAGTCTCGTTTCTCTCGAGTTCTAAGCGTCACCTCTTCGCCATTTCTAGTGATTATCACTTACCATTGCCAACTGCTTTTTCCGTTTTGACTTTCGCTTTCACCTAATTCTTTGGACTTCACTGGTTTTGATCCCCTTTTCCACCCGACGCTAATTTTTGCCTCACGATTTCTTTTCGCCTCTCTACCTGGCGCTCTGCGAGTGCCTCCGCAATCTTAGGTGCGCGCGACAGAAGATTTAGCCAAGATGGAGGCAGCAGTTGCGCCAGAAGTTGCGCCCGTGACCTCCGCGGATCCAGTCCTCGTGCTCCAGGACCAGATGACCCAAGTTATTCTGACAATACGTCACATAATGGAGGATCAGCAAGCGTTGCACATCAGGATTGCACATATTGCGATCCCCGCCCCCTCTGCCACAGGTACTGCTTCCCCGCAGCCCACCTCGGCCAACAACGCCCCCTCTTACCTATCAGAGAAATATGACGGTAACCCAGGAATTTGCCAGGGATTTCTACTCCAAACTGACTTATATTTTATCCATTCTCCACCTGACTCAGATGAAGCTCACATGGATCTCATTATTTCCCTTCTGACGGGTCCGGCATTACAGTGGGCCACGGCAATCTGGCGCCAAGGAGGTGAGGAGGCCAAGAATTATCGTAGCTTCCTTGACGCCTTCCGGGCGATATTTCGGCACTCCTGCAGGGGACTGTCGGCCTCGGAACAACTTCTCACCCTACACCAAAGATCTGGTACCATCACGGATTATGCCCTACGATTCCGGACGCTGGCGGCTCAGAGCGGGTGGAATGTGGCAGCTCTGCACCCCACCTTCCACAGGGGTTTATGGGAGGATGTACAGAGCGAGCTAGGAGGACGACCTCCTGACCTCTCATTGGACAGACTTATATTGCTTGCCATTTGGTTTGATTAGCTCCTGAGTTTGTGCACACACAGACAACGCCTATCTATGCCAGCTGTCTCCATTCCACCTTCAGAACCCATGCAGATTGCCTGGACCCACAGGTCCCCAGAGGAACACCAATGCCGCGTCTCCTTGGGACTCTGTATGTACTGTGGCTTCGACCAACATCGCCGACCTAACTGCAATCTAGCGGCGCCCGTCAGGTCCAGACCGACATCGATAACCGACACCGGACCCACAGCCGATGCCCCCACAGGTGAGTATAGCTTACTCTCGCACGTCTTTTACATTACCCGTGAAGCTGCTCCTCCCTGACTCTGACCTCTTAGTCCTAGCGTTGATCGATTTGGGCGCCCAGGGGAACTTCAAGGAACCTCCGAAGATTTGGTTATGTCTGCTAGGATCCCCTGCACTCCCCTGCCCGCTAGCTGTAGAGTTACCGCAGCCAACGGACAACCCTTCGGATCGGGTCTACTCTCCCGGCTTACGGAACCTATCCGCTTACAGACAGGTGTCATCCACGAGGAGACCATCACCCTCCTTCCACTGGACAATCTTGCCTATCCTGTTATTCTAGGTCTCCCATGGCTCCACCTGCATAACCCTCGGATTTCCTAGGTTGTTCGTGAACTCACACACTGGTCTCCCTTCTGCTTCCAGCACTGCATCATGTTTACTAAGCTCACTACTACACTACTTGGAGAGGCCGCTCCCACTGCACTTACTCCTCACCGCCCGTATGACTGTGCCATAGAGCTTATGGATGATGTCACACTCCCCAAGGCCAGTCTCTACCCCCTGTCACCCACAGAAGAGGCAGCTATGGATGCTTACATCAAGGAGTACCTCCACCTTGACCCCATCCAACCCCTCTAGGTCACCCCTCTCAGCTGGGTTCTTCTTTGTGCCCAAACGTGACTCATCCCTCAGACCCTGCATTGACTATCGGGGTCTCAACCAGATCACCCGGAAGTATGCCTACCCACTTCCCCTGCTACCTTCGGCCCTGCTCGTTGGTTTACCAAGCTTGATCTCCGCAACGCTCTCCCCAAGGGGTGTCCATGGACAACACTATGGTCACCGCCATTCTTACCTGGCCCTGACCTTAAGGAATCTCCAACACTTTTTGGGGTTTGCAAACTTTTACATACACTTCCTACGCAACTTCAGCCTGACTGTAGCTCCCCTCACGGCCCTTCTTCAAACCATGGTCCCTTCACTGGTCCCTGGAAGCGGAGAGTGCCTTTCAGGCTATAAAGCCGAACCACAGCCGCCCTTTCATTTTGGAGGTGGATGTCTCTGCCATTGGCATGGGGGCAGTCTTCTCTCAGCGCCTGGGACAGCTGCGCAAACTACACCCCATTGCCTTCTACTCTCAAAAGCTGTCCCTAGCAGAGCGCAATTATGATGTGAGTGACCTGGAACTACTAGCAATTAAGTTGGCATTGGAGGAGTGGAGACACTGGCTAGAGGGTGCCCAACATCGTGTGACGGTCTACACAGACCACAAAAATTTGCAATACCTGAAGTCGGTATATATAAATATATATATTTCAATAATTTATATATATATACACTACTTATTTGTTACATCCTGTAAATGGTGTTTATGAGTGTATGCATCTGTCCTATGCTAATTAGTACTTAGTTTGTAATTATAAATTGTTCATCCTCTTAAGTGTTACAACTTTGAGTACTACTTACCACAGAACAGATGAATACACTTATAAATACATAAATAGTATAAAAGTATAAAATATAAATTAATTTTATACTACTAGAACCCTTATGGAATAATTGGTCCAAACTTTAGTCTGCACAGAAACTTTCAAATATACTGCTGTATTACATTTGCTATGTTTTATTACAGTGTTATCTTAAATATGTCAGATATTTTAAGGTGCATTTTAACATCTGACAGGGAGCACAGATGGCCTCTTTGACCAAGATGGCTCATTTACAGAAGAAACTGTATTAATGAGCACTGTTCCTGACACATACAGCAGTAAAAATAAATTAATAACACATCACAGGTGGCGAGAGTGGAGAGCAGAGAGCGCACTTAAATAGCAATCAGTACTTGCATTTGTGACCATACTCTGTGTGACAGTTTGATTACTACAGTGCTGCTGGTTTGTGAACACTTTAAGATTATAATTCTGCATGAATATGACCTAAAACACCATCAGATTTTCACCTAAGTAATACAAGCAGATAAAGGGAATCCAAGTAAACAAATGTAAAAAGTATTGTACTTTGTAATTCATTCATCTATATTCTTAGCACATTTTAGTGCAACACACATAACTGACTTTAGCCGAGCGAAGGCAGAAAGCAAGAAACCAGAGATATTGCTTTCTGACGAGTGTTTATCAAACGTACCTGTTAGTATTCTGGCAGGTCAGATTGACCACCGGACTTTGAAATGCCAGACTCCGTAGAAACTGTAATTTTCAAATTTGGCACATCATCAATCGCCTAAATATTTTGTCTATTTTAGGACTTGTTTTTTCCCCCAAATAATTTCCTTATATCATGGGTGGAAAGCCAGAGTGTAAACACATTTCTTATATATGCATATATTGAATAAACAATAGAATACGAACAGAAATAAGCTGCTTAAATGGAGAATACAGGTTTTTGGACAGACTTATACATAAATATGCACGAGTATGAACAGAGCAGTACAACAGTACAGCCTAGAGAAAACAAAATTTGTTTGCACAAATGAAGAAATACACATACAGAGGGCAAAAAGTTATGGGCTAAATTGTCCAAGGACCTCCCACTGACGACTGATTTCAAAATCTATTTTGTTTTAAAATCTATTTTGTTACTTATTGCATTACTAACATAAATATTCTTATTGATTTAAATTATATTATTTACTTAATTTTACTATTACTTCAATATACTTTTAAGTATTTACCCCATTTTGAGTCTTGGTCATCCCAAGGTTTCTTCCTTCTACTTTCAGGGAGCTTTTCCTTTTCACTATCGCCCTAGGCTTGCTAAATTTGGGATTGGCTTTTTAAGATAATATAAGGTTGTAAACCTGCTTTGAGACAATTGTAAAAAGCGCTATATAAATACATTTGACTTGACTTGACTATGTACTGCAAATAAGGCACAGTTTCAAAATGAAATGAAACATAATTTGGAGATACCAGTTCCAGACTCATCTCATTTATAAAAGGCATGCAATCTTATGGAAGTTCAGGAGCCCTAGAGTTATATTTTATTTCAAAATGAAAAGAAGCCTATGAATAAAAGTAAAACAAATATCTGCAAAGTCTGTAGCTTCTGAGGACGTGCCCCTTTCCGAGGTATCAGGGGGCCATTAGCCAACTGTTTATATGTAAACGCATGGTGTGTCAGCAGATCCAGCCGAGGAAGCGTTGGTGACTCTTATACACCACTCCCCTCAGCACTTGGCTTTTTGTGAGTGTGTGTGGGTGGGGGGGTCACACTCACTTAACTGCTTGGGTTACAAGGTTGTAGCAGTTGTGAGTCACCCTGGATAGGGGTGTCTGCTAAAATGCCATAAATATAAGTGGTAGTGGTGTGATAGTGTGGGGAATATATGTTGGCACACTTTGAGCCTCTTATCATCATTTAAACATCACACCCTACCTGAGTGCTGTTGCAGCATCCCTTTGTGACCACAGTGTACCATCTTCTGACACTCTCTGTACTCAGATGGTCCCTACAGTCACCAGATCTCAATCTAATAGAGCAACTTTGAAATGCGATGGAATGGAAGATTGACATCATAGACAAATCTGTAGCAATTGTGTGATTCTATCAATATAGACCAAAACCTTGTTATGCTTACATGCTATGCTGTAGTTACCCCTATGCCCTAAATAATTAAGGTGACTGTGAATGCAAAAGTGGGTCCAATCCGTTACTAGAAATGTATACCTAGTAATATGGTTTATGAGCTTGCATATGATTATGCCATGCTATTTATACTTTTGCTTTTCTTCTACACAGAACCAGAAGAACTTGACAAGCTGTGAATATGAAAAATAAATCTTTGCCAAAATGATTAACATCATTATCATTATCTCCTTGCTTCTTTGGTCACACTGTTTTCGCACCATTATGTTGTTAGGTCCAGCTGTACACAAATTAGCTGCATACATGCCATGGCTCTGTAATTAACAGAACAGAAGTGGTAAAGTCAGATGGCATACAATGAAAGAGGAGCTAGCACAATTACATCCAGACCAGCAAATAGTGTTAACTGAAGCATAGCAAAAATCCCTCTTGTCAGTGTTTTCAAGCTGGCCAGGCTTTTAGAATTTTAATTCCGATATTTTGAGCCAAAGACAGACGCTGTTGGACTTAAGGTACTTTAGAGTCCATTTTTCTTCTTCTCCTTTTATCAGTAATTAACCCAGTGGGGCATGTAGCACGGACCTTTCCATTTAAAACTTTTAACAATGTCACTTCACTCTGTTAAGACTTTAGACTGTTTAGCTTATTGCAAAGCTCTTACTTACTTTCCTTTCTTACTTACTCTTATGTACTTATGATCTTGGCTGTGTAGTAAAAGAGTACAGAGTCATGAAATCCTACCACAAAATCAATTCTGATAACGTCGTAATAGCACGTGAGCTCTGTCAGCAGGTCTGTGCAGCCCTGTCAGCAGTCAGATATGAGCATGTCTGATAGGGGATGATGGAATGGTAAAAAGATTAGGCTGCTACAGAATACCTATATTTTTATTAAGGCAAAATAGAGGATTTCAAATGTGTCCCTACAGTAATATTAGTAAGGTGTGCATTACAATCCCTTATGACCGAAGCGCAATAGTATACAGTGGTGCCTTGGACTCAGACGTTAATTAGTTCCAGATGGCACGTTGACTGCTGAAAACAACGAGTGCCGAGATCATTTTTTTCCATAAGTTATAATGTACCATTACTTCATTCATTCCAGACCCCCAGAAAGTCTACATTGCATACGGCATTAGCTGCTGAACCCACTGTATTCTTAAACACTTTATATAGACAAGACACAAATAAAACATAAGCATTAGATGGAATACGAATGCTATTGTTTATTATAAATGCAGTAAGTGCTCTTGTGGTTGTCACTGCTTCCCTGGCTTTGGTTGGCTGTTATTACTGACCATGGTGACGTATTTGCACAAAGAATATAAGCAAAAAAAAAAGAAACAAACAAAAAACATGAGAAAGTTTACAGTTCAGTTTAGTGGTGAATAACACTGAGTGGGATATCTTCAGACTGACATCTTCAGTGCTTCTGAAAATATTTTGTCTGAAAAAAACATCAAGCTTTGATTCATAATTGCTGCTTTTTTGTCAAAATGTGTCAAGAACTGAGTTTGGTCGAGTGCAGAAGTAAGACTAAATAACAAAATCTTGTATACGGCTGGTGTGATCAGGGAGATCTCATGGTCTGCTTGTGCTACCAGATATTAACACCTAGACATGGGGAAAACTCTTAAGATCTAAGCCCCTGCTTAGATGGAGCATAAGCAGATTTGAGACAGGTGGTCCTGGAACTCAAATTGGACCAAGAGTGCTGACAAATGTCAACCCTACGACACAGACAGAACTGGACTCAACCAGAGACCATTACTGAACAGCAGGGAGCATAACTATAAGCCAGGAACTCCTGCCTGGTTTATATGCCAGGGAACAGAGGCAGGTAACTCATACCTTTTCGAACAGTGCAACCTTGCCCTTAAGCAAAGTAATGCATTGCATTTTGTGAAACCGATGCACAATCTGACTGAAAGATAATTATAGACTTGCCAAAGGCAGGATACAAAGGGTAGCTCAGATTGTGACATGTTGCATGCGGTCACATTGTAATTTGGTATTATATTACCAGTCTCTAGGGGGCGTACTGGAGTAAAACAGATTATATGTTTGAAGCAGATGAAAGAGGGCCAAGTGGGAGCAAGCATACAAGCAAAGTTCTGTCTGATTCAGCATGAACCTGTTTCCTGTGGAACTTCAAATGTGCTCCTGATCAGGTAAAATGGTGCATGCGGTAAAAAGGTGATTCCCTTTATACTGGCACATACTAATGCATCAGGAATAAGGGCAATACGTTAGACCAACACACCAGGAGGGAAATATTAAATAATTGACAGTATAAATATGCATGTATGTATGCCAAAAGTATGTAGACACCCCTACTAATTAGTAAGCTCTGGTATTTGACCACACTTAATACTGAACGTTTCAGAACAATATTATATATTATATTATAGACATTCCACAGAAACTCCACAGACAAAACAGTGGCTGTAGAATGGGTTATTCTGACACCTCTGCGAGTTAGAACCCCGCAAGTCCCCAATAAATCACTCCACCAACATTTTATAACCCCAGATCAGAAGAAGTTGGGACGGTCTGGAAAAGGCAAAGTAAAAAACTGTTCTTTTCATTTACTGTTAGTTCATTGCCAACAGTATGAACCTGAGACATTTCATTTTTTCTGGTCAACTTAATTTCGTTTGTTAATATACACCAGATTGAAATAAATAAAACAATATAAGGTAGTAAAAAAAAAGATAGTGATTAGAATTTAAAACGGTGATGTCAGGTGATTGTAATCATGATTTGTTACAGAAGCAGTATCCATGAAAGGTTTTTGAGATGAAAAAAATGGGCATAGGCTCTCCAGTTTGTCAACAGACGTGTGAGAAAATAATTAAAAAAATAATA
>JAUZST010006935.1:0-14515 GCA_034779995.1 Parotocinclus haroldoi
AGAGAGAGAGAGAGAGAGAGAGAGAGAGAGAGTAGGGGGGGTGTTGTAGTGTAGAGACAGAGCTCAGTGGCAGCCATCTTACAGCTATCGCCCTTGGCCGACATAAATCTCGCGGATATTTCTGTTAAGCGTGAATAATATCACACCCTGCACACCTTTCATCCTGTTTATAATCGTATAAATAAGGTCGGGATGCGGAACCGCAGGTCCGGACCTCTGAGTTCAGCATGCGGGCTGCTGTTGCTGATGATCGGAGTATATGCGACGGAGCCAGCCAAAGGTGAGCCGGGATTTATTTTATTTGTTTAGTTTATTCGCTCTGGTTGTCTTTTAATACAGGGTCAGAATTAGCCTCATGAGATTAAAATGTCTTAATGGAGAAGAATTATAATACGTAATATCCATATCGTTAGCTCTCGTTAGAGGATGCGGTGTTTCGGTGCTTCTGGCAGAACCGGAGCGCATTGGTGGTGCATCACGATTTGCTTGGAATATCCCGAAATGTAACAGGCCAACATTTATTTGATGATGAACATGAAATACACAGCTTCCTACTCCCTGTTTGTAAATCTGTTGGCTTGTTTTTCGCAGCGTTACCGTTTCCAGGGCAGCCAGAAGTCCATTTAGTAAAATGAATCTCCGCCAACACCCTGCAGCCGATCATTAGAGAGCCTTTAGCTCTGTATGTATGGGCACTTAGATTTTCTCTAATTACTGGCTCGTTTTCTTTATTGGTATTGATAAGCTGTTTGATTAGGTCCGTTTGGCTCGTTTGTTGCTCGGAAGGTCAAGCCGGTGAGTTATAAAAATAACGTTTTGCATCATGAGACGAAACCACATACGCATTGCAGGTCTCATAGAGCACAGTCCATTTTATAGCATATGCAATTACACATGTCATGATGGAGATCATGTTGGATGCAGTGGCTGCCTCATGTGCAGATGGCCTTGGTTGCAGGTGCACAGGCAGGTGGTAACCTTACAGCAATGTCAGAGCAGCATGGATTATTTACACTAAGATCAGTAGGCTAACGGCCTTACTTTTTCAGTATGTCTAAATCTAAAAAGTGTAAATATTTGAAAGAAATTCTCCACAGTTTGTCTTCTTCATCTGTAGCGTAGGTGCCGTATTACATCGAATGTCATTTGCAATAATAGCCTAAAGGCACATGTTAAATTCCTTCAATATGTGTCTATGTCTGCTGTAAAAAATAAGGCAGAAATGAAAGAGTAGTCCCTTTCAGACATAGAGCTTCTCTTCACAAATGCCTTAGGCTGAAATGCATTTATAGAGGTAGTCTTCAAAAATCTGTTATTTGCATTGAACATGTTGGGAGTGGTTTGAATCCTCAGTTCAGGAAACATGTCCAATGTTGTCTTGTTATCACACTACATTATAAATGCAGATTTGGTTGGAGTAGTCTTTAAATCCCAAGTCTTACAATGCCCTGGAAACTTTCCTTTTGTTCTCCCTGTAATAAGTGATCAGTGTCACATTAAGATTATGTATTGGTTCTCAGGTGGGATTCTTTGACATAACTTGACCAAGAATATGCTTAATGGTAGTAATGATTGTCCAGTATAATGTAGTTGCCATGTGAGGCAGCTGGGAATGCACAACCAGAGGCCAGCAGTCAGCATATTGGATAATTGACTGGTTGTAGCACAGTGTCATGACAGAGTACTTATTGTTTCTCACTGATCTCAGCTTAACATTCGGCTTATCAGTTGGTACTTTTAGTTTCTGAAAGACGTTCCTACAGCGGATGCAGAAAGTATTTATAATATTTGTTCTGGTAGGAAGTACATGATAAAGGTTATTGAGTAGGCTTTACTCATGGCTGACTGTGTGAGGTAAGAACATGAATAGATGGTTTTGTGTCATGATATTAAGGCTTTCTTTAAAGAACCTTATACTTAAAGAACTTGCCTTTTCAGGTGTTCCCTGATATTGTTCATTTTTATGCAGTTATTTGAGTCTCTGCTCAGATGCCGACAACTTTGATGGACGTTTGTTTTTTCAGGTGGTTTTTCAGCACCATTCGTGATTTGAACACAGGCCATGGTGTTTGACTAAGTTTGTTTCCTGTAGCACACCTGTTCCTTTCCCAACTGTTATCAATAGAATTTCTTCATCTGTGCCAATTTCTAACTTTTTGTTCATTCTATGGGCCACTAAGACCTCCTCTTTATTCAGATCATAGCAGAAGCTTGAGCTGTTTTCTCAGTGTTTAGCAAAACCTCTCAAAAGGGCATTGTTCCCCTTCCACCCTAGTGACAGAACAGGGCAGGGCATAGGCTATTGAGCAATAACAAAAGCATATAACATCCAGACAGAAAGATTTTTTATCAGACGTATGTATCACTACACACCAATACAAATAGGTATTTGAATCTGAAATTAAACTTCTATAGAATGACACTCTCTTAATAATTTTGAATGCCATGATAAACTTATTTGGAAATGTCTAGGGGTTTTACTTTTTGCCTTGCTGCTTTTTCTGCAGTCAGGTCTAGAGCAGTTGGTGTTGGATGTATTTTTGCTTTAGAACTCATTTAGTTATTGGTTCGGTGCCAATAATGTTGATGAAATAGAAACTTGATAGTTGACTGTTATGGGTTTTCATAAGTGCTGCTACTGATATTTGGAGAAAGGTTATGCCAAGTATTTTCACCAAATTGAGTATTTATTGATTAAACACCTAAATATATAATTATATGAAACACCTATAGAAATATATATACCTATAGAAAGAAAATAATTACAGTTGCAATACATATTTTACAAAACAATAGTAAACACAATAGGATTTTCTTTTTGAATTCCTAATAATTTGAACTTTGAACTAAACAAGTACAGTTTTGAAAAACACAAATTGACTTATATAATGGAGTGGCTGGTAATAATTAAACATACACAGTTTACTTCCTCGCTATAGCTACCAGTGTGTCCTTTTGGCTGTTCATCCAGCACTTAAGAGTTGTAGATTTTATGAAGCAGTTCAAATAGTGGGTTTGTTATAAACAGCAGTGTGCTTTGCTTTTGTGCCTCCCAGGCAGACGGTTTGCCTGTCCCAGTAACGCTGACTCAGTAGGACGCCTCACTTGATGCAGCTTAGTTTTCACACACCCTGATAGGTAATCTCCAAAAATCATCCTTACTAGGAAAAACAGCCCAAGTGCCAATAAAATGTCAGTTTTGCAGTACTAGAGCTGGGCAATATCTTAAAAAGCAGTCTTGTGATATTTTCACATTATAAGTGATTAAATGAACCTTTTCCCAGGCAACTCTACGAAAACCGATGCTGTGTTACACATCATTCATGGATTCATAGATGAATTGATCATCCTGTCTCCTCACCCTAGAAATGTTACTTTAATAAAACCTTTCTGTTGTTGTACTAATGGCCTAATCTGAGCTACCTCAGTGAAGAGTACCAGGAGAATGGAATCAGTGAACTTTGCTTCTGCTCAGGAGAGACATAAGATTTTAAATGACTTGAAGTTGGATACAGCTGTTTTTGAATATAATTCAGTTTCTATTCTATAATTCAGTTTGCAGCATTGATGAACATGAATTAAATGCATCTGCCACTCCGTGTTTGTTTCCTGGTCCACTCTTCTAGTGCGCAGCTTAATGTTCTGTTTTTTGGGCTGCTGTGTGTAGTGTGATCTGTTTTATGTGTGTTTGTCTTTTTAGAAGTCAATAAAAGCTTGCAGTGTGTGTCTAAGTGTGTTGTACCATTTATGTCCTGGCTTTAGCGCCTTTGTTTTTTTAGTGAGGTGAATTGCAATTCAGGATTTTTGCTTGTACTTTTGCCCTTGGACTAACTGGTAAATGACCCTTATCAAAGCCATAATAAAGTATAATTTGAGCCACAAAACTAAAGCCAGAGAACAGATCCAGGTACAAGCTTTTAATTAGATTTGTTTACAATCCTATCACAAAGTTACATTATATTGTGTGTTCCTTATACCATTAGTGCTGAGCAGAGACTGAGTCCCTGAGCTGGTGTGATCTTTGCTTTATTTAAATGCATAAATGATTGCGATAAAAATAGATTTTAACTTAAGTTTTGACTCTCCTGATCTTTTATTGTATGCCACTTTTTAATTTAATGAATGGTGAAAGAAAATATAATGCAGATAATTCTTTATTAATCATTAATCATGGTTATGGAAAGACCTGAATGAAGACACATTTTCTGTAATAGTTACAAATAATTAATATTACCACCCACTTTGGTGTTTCAAGCATATATGACAGATGAGAGATGTGTCTTGGTTTCTGGAAATGGCTCCCTTTGCTGGTTTGCCAGTGGCAAGTCCATGGGAACAGGTAACCAGAGAACCTATTAGTTGCAACTAGTGTGTGTTTTAGCCACAAGTGATCTTAAAGCAAGCTTTGTGCTGTGTGGCCTTCCTTCTCACACTTTGTTCTCACTGGATCTTTTTTGAGCGCACCATTCACTGCCACCCTACCCCCAACCCTCCATCAAAAACAGCTTTCCCCTGTTTGTGTTGTGATTGCTGTTGTGGGACAGACAGACGTTTACTCGAGTACACGGGGACCCCCTGTCTGGCTTTTCGAAGCCAACAGCCCCTTCTGTGTTAGGAAGGGCTTTGACAAGAGGTCTCAGATTCAGCATTGCGTACAGAGGCTGGGACAATCTGAACAGTCAGTGCTCTTTGTGAAGACTTGCTACAGTTTCTTTATTCAAATGACAGTGGACTGATTGCATCTTGGCTATGATAAAGCAGCTATTGAAGCATCATAAATGATTCAATCCTCTACAATATATTAATATTGTGTGCAAAATGTTAATTATTTAGTGATAATTGGACTGAATAATGTGCACAGATGTTCATAGCACTTTTACTGTGTCCACAGTTTCACTGCTCACAACTTGTTTTAATGGAGTTGTAATCTAACTGATGCTAGTAGTTTCTTGTTGCTTTTCAATTGGCATAATCACAAAATATGTACAAATCACTCACTCATGCACTATTGAAGCTTCTTAATTTACATCCAGTCATTTAGACACCCTTATCCACTGACTTGCTAATACAGTATTACAATCCAAGCAAGTGTGAGTTCAGGGCTTTTTGGACTGTCACGTTGAAGGACAGTGGCAGCTTGGCAGAGGTGGGAATCGAACCCTGGACCTTTTAGTCCACAGTCCTGTACCCTAACCTTTTGTTACTCAATAATTTTCTTCTCGGAGTACCATGACTTTTACTGGAAAACCGATACCTGTCTGGTGGGTTATCTGGCTGATAAAAATATCTTCTCTTCCCCCTTAATCGTAATGCACTAATGGTTAAATAGACCAACCATCAAGTAATGTAACAGTATTTTATGTAATGTTATTGTAAAAGAGAAAAATGCAGAAAAGGTGATGGAAAATGTTGCTTTTGTATTATTTTGGTTCAGTAAAGAAGGCTATTTATTGTGCAGCAGAGCTTTGAATTTTGAATGTCTAATGGTTTACTGTAATTTGCTGCTCATAGGACTTGTTTTGAGGACCGGTTGAAGAGCTCTTCTCACAATTCACTCTCATCTGTATCGAAATGCAAGTTGCTGAACAAACTCTAAAAGTTTAGACTTGGCATTAGGAATATTTTAAAATATTTATTATTTAATTTGAGAAAGTACGTAACTTGTAATTTTTTAAATATATTTTATAGTTGCCCTGTAAATAGTAAGGGAATTTAAGTCGTTGCCGTTCTGTGGCCGTCACTAAGTCCATATCCATGCACTTGATAAAGTGAAGAAAATCTGATTCTGTCAGCAATCTAGAGTAGACAAATAATTGGAAACCTCTGGCTTTACATGACTCTGGCAGTAATTAGATTTCAGCTTTGCATCTATTCAATTCAGTATTTAATATTAAACAATTCAATTCTTAATTTCCTTGAGTGTATACTGCATTTCAGAGTCACAAAGTGTTAAATAGCCGCTTTGCTGCCTTTAAGTCTGTGGTGTGTCTAACTTTGTGGTTGTGAAGAAGGCCACGGTCAATGACAAAAGAGCCTAAATAAACTCTTTATAATTAGTGGACCTAGCTGCTGTGTTGCATGCATGCGCACACTGAGAAAACAGATTGAAATCTGGTTACTGGTATACATGCTATTAGAAAGTTGATTACTGGAATGAAATCCAGCTTTCTTTATCAGATTTCGGAATCTGATTTCTAGATTAGAGTATGATGTATACATGCCCATTTGAATGATCAGATAACTGCACAAATATTTCTATGATTGGATTATTAAGTGCTTGCAAACATACTCTGTGTAATTCTGGATTATATCCAGGATTCACTGGAAGATAAACTTACATTTATACATGCATGAAGACAATAGCCTGTTTGAAATGTTCAGTTAGCCTGCCATTGCTGTGCTAGGGTTAGTAACTAATTGATCTTGATGGTATCATAAGAATAAGAATGAGATTTAGTTAATGTCTGAATAGCCAGCTCCTACAGTGTTTCACATCAATATGTAGGTCATTTGCCTAGTATTCTAAGGTGTAATCACTAGGTAGTCATTATCTTCACACAGACAGTGTTGGAGTTGTGACAGTGCTGTATGATTGGTGAGATCTCACAGCACTCTTGCACCGGAGGTGTGATGGTATTAATTGGCAGTGGTTTTTGTGGATTACGCTATGTAACTGATTGCTGTCATACACAGTGCATGTGTTATGCTGACCGGAAATAGCAGTCCTTAACCAACCTATTTAAAACTGCCAGACATAGTACTGTCATGCTCAATGCAACACATCAATAGTGATACAGACTGCTCAGACTAATTATAAATGTAGTTTGACCTTTGAAACGCATTTACCTTTGGAGTTGGGACTAAAACCAGTTTATGACATTTGACTGGCAAGTCCTGAGAGGAATACAATCTGCATTGTATTGTAGAGCTTATAAACATCATCATAAAACCTTGCATTGTTGCAGTGATCCATTATTGTTGTTGCTGTATGAGCTGTTTGTTAACATCCAGTGTTGACTTCAAGACAGCAGGACAACCTAATATTGTAATGAAGTTGAGTTGTTGTGGGAAAGCATAAATAAAAACAGAATACAATGATTTGGAGATTCTTTTCAGCGCATATTCAATATAACACACTAAAAAGTCAAAATATTTAATGTTCAAACAGATCACATGTATTGTTTTTTTTTGCAAATGTTCACTCGTTTTGAATTGGATGCCTGCAACATGTTCCAAAAGGGACAGGAGATACATAAGACTGGGAAAGTTGCTGAATGCTCAAAAAACACCACAGGTTAATTGGAAACAAGTGAGTGTCATGATTGGGTATAAAGGGAGCATCCCCAAAAGGCTCAGTTGTTGAATAACAGTCCAACAGTTTAAGAACAGCGTTTCTCAAGGTGCAATTGCAAATAATTTAGGGATTTCATCATCTACAGTCCATAATATCATCAAAAGATTTAGAGAATCTTATTTTTAAACATTAAACATTTCATGAAAACTAATAACTTCAAATACATACAAAGTAACAGACAATAAATGATTTTTTTAGGTGGCTGATCCACTCTTGTAGGAGCACGTTTGATCTTTACTAGTCTTAGAGTAACTGTTTTTTGTATGAAATTTCTTAAATAGTGTCTACACACTAGTCTAGTTTACTCTGTGGCTCTACTAGCTACCAGGCGCATCCCATTGTAGAGCAAGGTGTCTTTGAGTTTACATGGTGTGGAAACAGATTTGTATAACATGTATAGCACTCCATTCCATAAGCCTCTCTTTGATGGTGTATTACAGCAGTATCTGTTCACAGAAGCAGGCAGAATACACTGAGTGTCTGTAATGGATAATGTGGGGATCAGACTGTTTTAAGGCATTTCATTCAATGCTGGATCCTATTTGAAGTCTGGAATTCTGAGCTTAGTAGTAAGGGTCTGCCTGGGGTACAGGTTGGCTCCAGGTGCCTCCACTTCCCTCTAGCAATAAGATTTTTATCCTTGCTATCAAAGGCACGCCCACACACACTAATACACCCTTTTGCCTGGATATCCGGGAGACCCCTGCGTTTAACTAGAGACTTTGATCTCAGTTCCTTCTGTATAATCGTAGATCACTACTAGCCATGTGTGTCGCCATCATTAGTTTTATCGTGTGTATAACAGTCATTAGCTGTTATTATCACCATTAACAGACCGCAGGCCCATTAACATTTAATGAATGATAAGTGGTGTAGTTTTCTACATTTAAAATATGTCAAGGGAGCTTTTACTAGTTAGTTTAAGCGTAGTTGTGTCTAACCCTGGAATTCATGTTTCACAATGTTGCATCACTTTTAAAGGGACTTCACTATGCTCTGTGCCAGTTTTTGTACTCTCCAGATTGCCTTTATATGTTCTTTAGTTTTGGAGCACAAATTGTGTAGGGAAGGAGTCATTACATCACCAAACTTCCCTCAATGTTTTTATTAGCAATATATGAACAGTATTAAGAATCTAATGTTTTACCTGTCCTTGGTATGTGAATGGATAATAACTTCAGGTCTGCTTGGTTTTTAAAGTCACTTTTTAATTTTCATTCTCCATTCAGTCTTTATTTTTAAACATGCACAGACGTATTAACTTTGATACCTGTTTTACTCCCTAGTCAATATCAAGGTACTCAGACTTCCTTCTAATGCTACGCTAAAAGTAGAGGAAAACAGCATTGTAAGTAGACACTGTGAAAGCATAGCAAATAGAAATGTCTAATAAACAATTTTAAAAGTATGGGTGGTGCTGTGGTACAATACGCTAGCCAATAATCTTTATAGATGTATACAGTGAACACAGTTCATTCATCTGTCTGCCGCTGACAGGAAGTGGTTGGCGGCTGCAGGTTGTACAGAGGGATTGGCAGAGTGCTCATGCATGCAGTGGAGAATGCCGACAGGCAGGGAATTAGGCAGGACAAAATTGAGGGTGGTGGGGGTGGTGAATATAAAGATCTGTTGCCCGATAGCCTGGATCTTGTAGTCTCCTGTTTTGATTGTAATTAATCAATGACTTTCCTTTTTATAGTACACTCAAAATAATTATTTATAAAGGTTTATAAAGAGTCTATACCTAAAATATGTCATTTTAAGTTTAAAATAATACAGATTACAGTTCACTGTTTGAAATGGCAATTAGCAGACAAAGGCCAAATGTATAATCAAGCTTCACATCAACTGAGATGTAAATAACGAGAGCAATAATGATTAAAAACATCCTGTTACATGTCTTTCTTCATCTTCCTCAGTAGGGGCTACCGTTTTTGTGCTCCATTATTAGTGAATAATTGTGGTTCAGATTCAGTTATTGTTAATGTTATTCTTGAGGTCACCTTTATATATGGTAATAAGTGAGAAGAATGCCATTTCTCATTTTATTGTCTTCTAATGTGGCCTGAAGAGTCAGTGTTTTCAACAAAGGGCAACAGTGTTATAGTAATTGCAATGACACATTCTTAAATAATTCCTCATGAAATGCAAGGGGACATTTAATGTTGCATTTTAAATCACACATTATTCACCCAGCTATGTGACTAAATAGTAAAAGTACCAGTAGTTCATTCATTCATTTTGTTATCCACTTAATACCGGGCAGGGTTGTGAGAGAGCCGGTGTTAAGCCGGTGGCATAGAGAGTAAGGCAGGAAGAACCCTATTTCATAGGTCACGTGCATTCAAACATTCATACACACACACACACACACACACACACTTTAGGGACACCAATTAACCTAAATTATCCCTTTGGACTGTGTAAGCCCACACTGAGTAAATCCAGGATATGTCATATTATAGAACCCGGACTATTAAAGCTGGTATCGAACCCAGGACCTTGTTGCTGTGTTCGCTACCCTTTTCTTTAGTGTTATGCGGCTAGCTTGTTCTGTAGGATGTATGAGCTCAGTGTAGAGATTCTGTACATTTATTACTGCAGATTTGTCAGCTGCACAATATTGTTATGAATCAACCGATTGACTAGCACTAAGTTCTGCATTGTGCTTCTGCCACAAAACTTGCTGGGTGGATAATTGTAGTTTTCCTAGTTAATATATATTTATACACATGCAATGTTTCTATTTTCTGTTTTGTGCTTATATACAGAGACATATTGAGCATGTTGAAGTAAGTCAGAAAGAATGTGCCATTTTGATTGTTTTAAACTTTTTGGACAATAAACTATACACATTCTAAACTATACAAATATCTCCAATAGATCCCAGTGTCTCCATGCTGATGTTATGGGTATGGTCTTGTGGAATACTGTGTGGACCATAGGTGTGCTGTTATAAATGATTAATTAACACCAGCTGACCAATGATATCTAGAACCACAGCAGTGCTGTTATATACATGTAGATCTTATGTTCTTAAGATTATGACTTTGATTTTGGGAAAGAAAGGACTGTATGGCAGCTTGGGGATATATGAGGAATTATCTAGACCACCTGACCTGACCGTCTGTCCTGCAGCATTACCCGTGTGCTTTTCTGTTAAGACGATTAATGTGGAAGATTACAACTGATTTACAAATAAGCTCTTGCCAAACTGCTACTGTCAATGTACAGTCTATATTTAGACTATAGAACCTGGGTAGATCAGAAAACTGCTTGAATTCTATAAAACATGTATGTAACCTGTATAGAGCATAGGAGGTTTAATAAATAAATTCAGTTAATGAAAGCAGACATTATTCCATGAATGATGTTGGAACAGATTGCTATTAATAACATGCATGATATTTTGTGTGCCACATACTTTTGCAGAAAAAGAGCTTGGCTCATCAGTAATCACAAATACAGTAACTGCAGAATGTATGTTTGTCTCCTGATGACCTCGGCACCATTCTAAGCTTAGTGACAGTTTATTTAATATGAGAATTAAGATGTTTCTTTTTTAATCCTATAATGTATTTACAATGCACAATGATGTGAAATGTCGAATTTTGCAGATCTTAATTTCGTATGCTTAGTTTCATTGTGGAGATATTGACAATGCAACATTTAATACTGAATATCATTGCTGGCCTGAAACCATAACCACTATTTTGTAATATTCTCTATAAAGATCTTGCGTGTGAATGAGAAATGCCACATAATTTCATTTAACTTGGATGCCTGCTGTGTTGAAGTTTGTATGATCTATTGGACAATAATTAGAGCTATTTTCTGTGTATTAAATTAAAGGGGAGAATGGAATGGTTTGCCATAAGAAAAGATATCTCATAGCAGGTGGCCTTGGATGAATGCTGCACGTCTCCTATGTAAGCGTGAATAGTGTACTGCTCAGTCCTGTGATTGTTTAGTACTGGAAGTGTCTCAGCTGCTGATTGAGTTGTACTTAATAATGTTCTCGTCTGCTGTGTGGACAGCTTCCAACTGTTTTCCCGTAGCCTCCAGTTTCTTGCCAATGTCCTGCTGTCAGATCTGCTTGTGAACAATTGCCGCAGCACTGCTAAGGTGTACACACAGTTTATATGTACCCTCCCACCTTTGCACTCACTGCTACACTATATAGTCAAAATACTGACTTTTCAGGATGTTAGCTGAAGCAGACCACAAAAACCCTCTGTCAACACTAATGAGCTGGTTGGAGATTTACCATAACACTATCTAGCCAACAGGATTAAAAATACATAACATTTTGTGTAACAAACAGAATCAGTTGCATATTTCTTATAAGACAAACTGGTTGATGTTTTGTAAAAACATACATTATGACCTTGTGTGCCATGATATTCAGCAAACGTTCCAGTCACATACCAGGAAGGAACCAGTATCTAACTCCGTTCTATTTGCTCACTAAAGCACACTGCCACTGCTCAGACTGTGATTCTTTTTTCCCAGGACAGTTTGTTCTAGAAGTAGTGAAGTTTATTATGCCAGCTACTTCTGTCACAGCAGAATATTTTTGTTTACATCAGTACAAGGTCATTAACCATCTCTGAACACCTGTACATGTTGACAGTAATTTGTGGGTAGCGGACATGAACACGTGTGAACACATAATATTGTCAATTGGATGTGAAGCAACTAGTGGTTCCATTGGTTTTAATCAAATTTCAGTCATTGAAAAAGTGCTATGATATGATATTCAGATACAGAAAACAACTTTTTAATTTCTTAAAACTTGCAAAACTGAACAAACAAAGTTGTGGTGCTTATTTTCTTTTGAAAACATGACTACATTTTTATAAAGTAAGAATTTCAATTATGACAATTTTATAATTGTATTATAAAAAAAACATTACTAATTAAAAAATCTTAATGTAGCATTTTAGGAACATGAATGTATATTGACATGATTATATAATCAGTCCAGTCAGCCAGAAATCTCAATGCTTGATTCTGTATCATTTACAAATCAGCTAATAACACTAGACCACTTATTGTGTTTAAAGATTTGATTTGTGAGAAATGTTTGCTTCAGTGATTTTACCTACCTTTAAATTTCTTTAATTAAAAAGAAAGGTGCCATCTTCAGGAGTTAATAGGATTCATAACTACTGGTAGTCTGTATGAGCACCATCTAAGACATCACTGAACTAAGACAACACGTGAATAAATATTGTCTTTGTTACTCCTAAATCAAGGATATAATAATATAATCAAATACAGTTTTCTTAAAGTGCAACTTTAACAGTAGTCCAGAACATGATACAACCAAAAAAATCCTTTGCCTACAACTGACATTTTATTCAGAAAGCCAAACTCTTTACGCCATAGTAAAATCGCAGACTATGTTAACAGGAAACAGAGATACATTTGTGCATGCACTGTCACAGTTTTCTTCTGGTTACCATAGCTGTTAATGTCTATAATGTTTAGAAGAATATCACTGTTAAAACATAACTTCATTAATATAGTATTAATATAATAACACTTTAATATAATGGTGAAAGATCAGTTACTTTTTTAAATTACATTTAATTAATTTATGTCATTGCAGTCAGTATGAACCCAGGATATTTTTTATGTTTTGTCTGATCAACTTCATGATAGCAATCCAGGACTAGTAATGAGGTGATTTTATGGATTTTCAGGGAGTATATTGTGATTTTAAACAGGTAATGTCAACAAGTGATTATAACCATGAATTGGTATATAATCAGTGTCTTTGAGGAGTAAAGGTGGCCAGAAACTGAAATGTATAAATCTCTGTTACTGACCTCTCAGGTAGCAAGATTTTAAATATATATACAACACTAATCTATCTTACTCTGCAATATTTTGTTACATCCATGACTGGAAATATGGAATTTTGAATAACCTTGATAAATGTTCTTCAAATTTAAACAGTAAAGTGTTTTACTTTCATAATATGTACATCGCGGTTTGTTTACATGAATTTTATAATCATCTGAATGGAATGTCATTTATTCACGTTAAAACGTGCAAAATAGCCACACACCTTCTTCATGCATCTGCTGGATTGGTGGTACGTGCGTTTGGGGGTGTTCAGGAATGTGATATGTTTTTATTTATATTTTAGATATCCATGCCATTCTGAAGTGAATCTTGCTTTGAAACGTCTTACTTCTTTCTTATATATTTTGCAGTTAACAAACATAAGCCTTGGATTGAGACAACGTATCATGGCATTGTGACAGAAAACGATGACAAAGTGCTTCTGGATCCTCCACTGATAGCCCTAGATAAAGATGCTCCATTACGTTATGCAGGTAAGAGAAATTTTTTTTTTGTCTTGTCATCATCTTCATGCATTATATTTGTTTTGCAGAATATTCCTTATACATATTATCTAGATTTTATTTATGTGACCATTGACCACTGTAAATGTCACTAGAGATTATTCAGAGCTAGAAAGAGTGCAACAATGGGTCACACAAGATTCTTTTGTGCTCACAATTTATATAAATCCATTGCATTTACATTACAAACATTATATTTGCACGAGTAGAAATTCCCTTCTCCAAAGCTTCCTCCACCCTAATACTTGATAATTGTTTTGTGAAACAAAATGCTAAAGGTAAAGGTCTTGGTTAACCAACTTAAATGTTATTATTCAAAATACGATATAAGTAACATTTCTAAAACAATATACAGCTGACCCTCCAAACCCTTCAACCAACCAAAGACTGCAAATGCAGATGCACCTACTGCAATGTTCTTGTCTGATTCCAAATTTCAGTATATTCCGAAATTAAATATCTAATTAAATTTAAGATTTTGGCTGATTCTGATTTTCTTTTTGTCTAAGACTTAGAAATGGCATGAGGCTCTAAATGAGCCTCTTATCTGATTCGTATAAGTGCAAGCAAAGATGCTGAATTGCAACTCACCCCACTCACATTTTCAACAAAACTCTGTCATACATCACTACTGTAACGCAATAAAACACACTTTTATTCTAAATCCCACACATTCATAGAACAGCACAGCACTGTGAGGTTTTATTAGCTAAGAGAACGTTCACTGAACACTAGCATCTCTTTTTGGAAAGTGAATAGTGCATAAATAGTATTTATATATATA
>JAUZST010006936.1:0-14515 GCA_034779995.1 Parotocinclus haroldoi
ACACACACACACACACACACAAACACACAAACACACAAACACACAAACACACAAACACACAAACACACACACACACACTACAGAACACACAATAGAAAACACAATACAAACACACAGAACAGTACAGAGTACAGAACACAGAGCATTTATTTATCCAGTCTAGGTTGGGGTAATGATTAGCCACATAAGGGTTCACAAACTGAACACACATCAGAACCGGGTGTGTCAATAAAGGATCAAGAGGTGCTCTGAAGGTGAGGGAATTGGGTTTTTGTTCATTGTTGCCACAGCAACCACATCCACGTCTGCCTTTTATATGTATTTCTTTTAGCGAAACCAGATGTTGATCATCGTTACTTTGGGTATCCTGATCAGAACACAATGCACAGCTGGTTATTTTGGAGTGTTTGAGTACCTTACAGGTCCCGATACAGCCCACAGGTCTGTCTGGACGTCCACTCAGACCGAGCTTCTTATTGACAGCCAGGAAACGATACGCCTGCAGAAACACACGTTTATTATGTGCAACCTCACCATGATGCACACACACACACACACACACACAAAACTGAGCACAATCAATACAACACACACAAAACTGCAACCTGACAGAACGTGCACACGTACACAAGCACATATACGTATATACACACTGCTCACAAAAATTAGGGAATATTTCATTATGGGAGATTTCATTTCGAACTACCCCCTAATGTTTGTAAGCAGTGTAATAGAAAATGTTCTATTAGAAAGAAAGCAAGCAAAAAGATTGATTCTTAAAATGTATAATTATTTAATCTTGTTGACTGAAAGTGGAAAAAAGCAAATAATCAGTAACTAACAAACCACCCACCCACAGACACACAATCATACACACAATCACACACACAATCACACACACAATCACACACACAATCACACACACAATCACACACACAATTACCCATTATGATCTATCAGTACAGCCAGACTGCTCCGAGAATCAATATTCAGTAGCCATATCTCTGCGGGGAAACCTCTCAGTGTGTGTGTGTGTGTGTGTGTGTGTGTGTGTGTGTGTGTTGCTTTACGTGTACGCTGTCAGAATTCATCTTAACACGGTGTGATGGCACATGGCGCCCACTAGATAGAGCTGTGTATCTCTTAGGATTTCAGTTCAGCATGTTGCCATACACATCGACTACAATTCACAACCTCCTCCATTGTGTTTGCAAGATGCATCTCCATCAGAGACAGGAACACTCAGTTTATAAATAGTGTGCGTTCATAATGATGTGTGCATTTTATTGTTTTTTTTATTATTAACGGCCAGTGTTTTATTAGTAAAACTGTCAGTGTTCCCAGCATCCTAGGTTAACCAAATTCAAAATGTTCCCATTGTCCCATGTTCCTCGATTCCCAGTGTCGACAGGATCTTAGGTTACCACAATCCCAATTATTTCAGGACCCTATGTTCCATATTCCTAATGTCACCAGGGGCCTGTGTTCCCAGGGACCTATGAGACCATTCTATCTCTCGGTTTTTTAGTTTTTGGGTCTTGGTCCTCCCATGGTTTCTTCCTTACATCATTGAGAGAGTTTTTCCTTGCCACTGTCGCCCTAGGCTTGCTCAATTTGGGATTGGCCTTTTAAGATCATACAATCTTTTAAAGCTGCTTTGAGACAATTCTCCATTCTAAAAAGCGCAATAGAAATAAATACGACTTGCCCTTGACCTGTGTACTTAGATTACTTAGATGTTCCCAGATTCCCAGTGTTCACAGGGACATGAGAGGTACCAGATTCTTGAGATCCTTGATGTTGCAAGGGTCCTATGTTCCCAGACTTCCAAAAGTTCCCCATGCTTCCATGAACCCAAGGTCATGTATTACCTGTAGCGCATTTTCTCAGACCCCTACCTCTTAAAACTTCCTTTGAAGCCAAGGCCTTGTGTTTTTGCGATCCAAGTGTGTCTGGGGCATTGCTTGCCAGTCTGATGTTCCCAATACCATATATTCCTAAGACTTGTACATCTCAATAACCTTGTGTTCTGGATGCCCTGCGTTCCCAGAGCCCAGTGTTCCGAGGGTCCCATTTACCCTAAGCTCCTACACTGCTACCAAGTTTAATTAGCAACACTACACTAATAGCCTCCTCGTAACCCACTCGCCTCATGGCTGGACCTGTTGTGTAGTCCAGGTCGGCCGCTCACTGGATGTTTTTTCTTTAACCATTCCAAGTAACCGTACAGACCGTTGTGTGTGAAAATCCCAAGGGAAATACTTTCAGTTACAGAAACACCCAACCTCCCAGGCATCAACAGTCATGTCACGGTCAAAATCACTGAGATCACATTATTCCACCATACCGATTGTCTCAAGGTCATGCGTCCCAAATCCTAGTTCTCCCACAGCCCTATATTTAAGGTCATTACTACTATGCTTAACATTAATGATGCCCCAAATTTACATGGAATTGAGTCCTAGGGTTTAGAGGCCCTAATTTCCAGAGCCCATACATCCCCAGGGTACTGTGATGCTTGGCTTTATGTTTACTGTAACCCATGTCCTCAGCATCCTACATTCTCAGTACCTTATATCCTTAGGGTCCTATTTTCTGGATGACCCAAATTCTGAGGGTCCCAATATTACACATTCCCAATATAAATATCCTCATAGTCCCAGTGTAGTTGTCAGAAGTTCCCGGTCAGGGTGGACACTAGGACATATCTGCAGGGTGTGGTTCCACTCTTAAACACGTGCATTTTAATATTTCATGTCCGGTAAACAATTCAGCAGGAAACACGGGGTAACGACATGACATTAAAAACATGACATTTCACTTGCGAGATGCCTCAAGCCTGTTAGACTGTATTTGCTGGCCACCCTTCTCAACATGAATACACACTTTAGTCTCTCCACATGGTGATGGAGAGGTACGGTGATGGTCTGAAGTCATAATTGAACAGATAATTAGCAGGCTAATGTGCCAGCTAATCATTAACGTGCGATATTAACGTGCGGCTGTGATCTACAGCCAGCGCTCGTGATATCTGACTGAACGTCTCTCGCAATAAAAACGAACACGAGTCTATTCTCGTCGCTTTCCATCAAACGTCACAGCACCGGTTACAGCCAGTAATTATTCACATGCCCATCCATCACAGACCCGCGGTCTCGCCCAGTTTAAACGAGCCCCACACTCGTACGCGAGATCTGCTGTGAAATGAATCCAGCATCGATGTTAGCGTAACGGCCTAGGTACATGCGGTCCGGCGCTCTATCAGGGCAGCATGGAAATGCAAGTACGGGGAAGAACATGCTAAGCCAGGTTGGAGCTCCAGTCTGGCTCTCTGGAATCGTTGCACAAAAAGTTTGGCGCCCCCTGGATATGAAACACATTTATCACAAGATACGCCCAGCAAATATTACTTTACACAACCTTATTTATCCAGTACTTTACTTCAGTACATTTTGAAAGGAAAATGCAAACTTTTACCGCACTAAATTTTCCGCTAACCTCCGGTTATATTCCCCCCTGCGAGCAGCTAAGATTCTGCCGTACACCTGCCCACCTCGGTCGTAAATAAAGCAAGTTTATATGCAAAAACATTTGAGGTGGCAAAAAGTTCCCTTGTAGGCTAGCTAACTCTGTTGATGTGTTTAAAGACTTTTTGTGTCTCACACCCCCTCCTTCTGAATCATTGGTGGGGCTATCAGCCAACTATTGTTATGTAAACTTGTGTAAGTGTTTGTGTGTGTGTGTGTGTGTGTGTGTGTGTATCTGCTGCTTGTGTAGGTCTGAAAGCTAAGCTGTACCCACAATAAAGGAGGCGATGTCCCATAATCACTACATAGAAGTACTTTGGATGCCAAAGTGGACACCCATATGGAAAGTGTAAAGACAGACATATTTGCAGCAATCTTGGGCATCTGGCAACGTTTTTTATTAAAGAAAGCAAATACCTTAACAAGCTCCTTCTGGGGCCAAATCTGAATGGGTTCCACCTGCTGGGGGGTTTGAGTCTGGATTCCATAGGTGTTCAGAAAAACCTGCAACCTAACACACGGACGCAACGTGCGCGCACACACACACACACACACACACACACACACACACACACACACACACACACACACACACACACAAAGACAATAAATAATTAAATACAAGCAAACGGACTATATCTATTATATAAAGTTATAAAATGTAAAGACACTTAAGACATTGGACCACTGTAACTCTGGACTCTGAACTACTGATCTTTAAATAAAGTCAATAAAGTTACTCATTCTTTAAACCGGAATTCATTTGAATTCTCTTTTAACCAAAGCTAGGAAGGACGAGCTTATTACTCCTGTTCTAGCTGCACTGCTGTAGCTCAAACCGTTTAACGTACAGACCCGGTGCAAACCCCGTTACGCAGATAATCACGCTGCTTGGTGTGCTATGACTTTTGGAGTCGATCCGATGTACTGTTTTTATGATATTTAAGTTTTAAAATGTCAAAACTCCCATAGAAATGCATTACCAGAATTTTTAGATTCAAATTCTAACTGGCAACATGTTAATTGTTACTGACAGTATTCAGACACTCCATCGCGCACTTAAACCTGTTGGATCACGAGGTCAAAAGTATTTGGACTTGCCCATAGCAACCACCTAGCGACACCATAGCAACTACCTGGGATACCCTAGCAGCCGCCTAGCAAAACCATGGCAACTGCCTAGCAAAACCATAGTAACCATCTGGAATACCTTAGCAACCACCTAGCAACACCATAGCAACCACCAGGGATACCTTAGTAACCACCTAGCAACACCATTAGTAAACCTATTTATAATTTATGATATAACCTAATTCAGCACTGCTAGTTTATATTTATATATATATATATATATATATCCACACACATACATACACACACATACACATCTATATACACACACAGGCACACACACACACACAGGCACACAGGCGCGCGCACACAGGCGCACAATTTTTGATTAACTTAATAAAAAATAAGTGATATTATTAATAATGGCGTCAAGATCGTATATATCAAATGTGATTTCGTATTTTTCTGTGAGCGGCAAAAAGACATCTGTATTTCTTACCATTTACTAAGTCACTTTGTCTAGTTGCGTGGACATTCACAGTCCAAACCCTTTCCCAAAACAAGATATGTTTGAATAACTGGGACTGTGATGGCCTAGTGGTTACGGACCAGAAGGTCCAGGGTTCAAATCCACAGTTGGGTCCCTAAGCAAGACCCTTAACCCACAATTTCTTGGATAGTAACACTGCATTAATTGTAAGTCGCTGTGGATAAATGTAAATGAATAACGAGATTAGACGGCAACATTCACTGACTAAACTCAACAACCAGTTTGATACGTGACTTTCAGATTTTTTGTTCTTCTCTCAGCATGTGGTGGAGAGAGATCAGGCTGTAGTGTTTCTTTAAAAAGCAAAGAAAAGACAAATTGCTGTACCTCTGACTCTCAGCTATAAGCGCCACATGGATCACCACGTCGTTCTCGATGGGACCCTGCAGAGAGAAACAAAACACTCATCAGATTTCCGTGCCGCTCTCTGAGCTGCGAGGAAGAGCAGAGCATGATGGAAAGAAAAGAGAACATTTCCTTGGGGATAAAACCCCGTCTGTGACATTTCAACAGCTTGGGAACATCACAACCACAAAAAGAAAGGACAGAAAATAAGAGTCGGATCTAGAAACAGCAGTGATAAAGACGGTGAGGGCGAGCAGATGCGGGAAATGGAAGAACGCAATGCAAGAGAGAATGGATGAGGATTTACTGCTGGGAATCATTTCACTAAAGTAATGAGCCAGCTCTTGCTGCACTTAGAAAAAATGAGTCCTGCTTATGTGTTGCAGGCCTGAAATGCAGGAATGAATGTTTCTGGAGTTGACCAGAAAAAAAAAAAAAATCCCAGGTTTGTACTGTCTGCAATGAAATAAAAGTCAAAGTAAACGTAAGAAATACTTTTTTCCATATGCAAATTACAAACGGTGACATTTTTTTTTTCCTGATTTATCAATCGTATAAAAAGCATGAGACGTCAGTAATGTTTGTCCTCCTAACGACTTAAGCCTAACACAAGCTTAGCTTTACCATTACACAACGCTAAAGCTGCATTTATGTAAACGAAACTCGAACAGGACACTAAAAAGGTACTAAAATCAGATTAAGAAACAAAAACAAACTAACATTTTACATAAGAATCAGACAAATGTCCTGATGAGCAGCAGAATGACGGAGAAATGTGATTTAAGTGACTTCGAACGTGGCATGGCTGTCAGTTTTTCAGAAACTGCTAATCTACTGACATTTTCACACACAGAGCCACCTTTAGCATTTACAGAAAACTAACTAAAAACAGTAAATATCCAGTGAGGGTGAAAACGGGAGAATGCAGACCGGTTCGAGCTGTCAGGAGGGTGACAGGAACTCAAATAATTACTCATTATGGTATGTAGAAGTATCTCTAAACAAACAACACGTCAAAGCTTGAAGCAGATGGGCTATGGCAACAGAAGATCACACGAGGTGCCCCTCCTGTTACCAGGCTGCAATTCCTAAAATCACCAAAACTGGAGAAATGTGAATCGGACTGATGAATCTCGATTGTGCTGCGACACTCACGTGGTCGGGTCAGAATTTAGAGTGAAAAACAAAAATAAAAAGATGGATCCATCCTGCCTTGCACCACTGGTTCAGACTCTTGTTTGTTGTGTAATCCAGGTGCACAACCTTTTTTGGTGAGGGAACCATCAGAGTGATGTGGATATTCGGATCTGGGGGGGCAGCTAAAATAAGAGAACTGTGTTGTTTGTAAAATGAGCTGTTGTCCCCTGCAGGCGTTAGGATATTAGATGGAGAAAGAAGAGAAGAAATCACAAACACACAGTCAGAAACAGGGACTCGCTGATGATCAGACAAAACAAACGCAGCTTATTCTTCACACGACGCCCAAAGTGGGAAAGACATTTAGACTGATGGGGGAAAAGTAGGGCCGAGTTTATTATCCTAATGTCATTAAATGCGTCTGCGGGTGAAGGCGCGAGCGGGAGAGACACCGCGAGCGAAAGATACTTTCTGATTAATTGCGAGCAGATGCAAAACAAAACAGAGGAAATGGGCTTCATTAGCATGCCGCTCCATAAAGGGCTCGCTCGAAACAGATTGGAAATATCTGAAGTGAAGGACGGAAAATCAGCACGCTCTTCCATCCTTCCAGTGGGTCGCTTAATGCCGCAGATGCTCCGTCCCAAGTCTTTTAATCAGGTTAAATTAGCCATTCTAGGAAATGCTGCTCAAATGCGTAGATACAAGAATAAATAAAATGACCTGTCGACTAAGAGGACTTACGAGGTCCAGCTGTGGCGGAGTACAAACAGTTCACAAACACTCGAGAGCAAATGTTTAAATGATGCTGTACTGCGACCAAAGGTGGTCAATATATCATTTGATAAAGATTAAACCAATCACCGAAAACCAACAGTGGTGGAGAGACCTGCTCGCCTGATGTGTGCAAATACGAGAGGTCCAGCCAACGGCGGGATGAGGCCCGAGAGGTCCAGGCAACGGCGGGATAAGGACCGAGAGGTCCAGGCAACGGCGGGATAAGGACCGAGAGGTCCAGGCAATGGCGGGATAAGGACCAAGAGGTCCAGGCAATGGCGGGATAAGGCCCGAGCTGGCAGGATAAGGCCCGAGAGGTCCAGGCAATGGCAGGATAAGGCCCGAGCGGGCCAAGCAATGGATAGATAAGGCTTGAGCAGTCAAAGCAATGAATGATAAGGCCAGAGAGGTTCAAAAAATGGATAAATGAGGGCCAATAGGTCCAAGCAATAGATGGATAAGGCCACAGAGATCTAGGCATTAGAGGAATAAGGCACATGCTGAAGGGTCTGTTAACCTTTATACCCTTAACCTTCTGGTTAACGGTCTACTACTTTAACCACTGCCCCACCACTGCCCCAAAGAAAGCACTTTAGTCATTACCCTTGAGACTGCAAGGCATCATGCGAGAAGGAAACCAAGAGCTAGGTACAAACGTTGAACACAGTGTTGTTGGTGCTGCACAGATTTGAAGTTCTGGGTTTGAACTCAGCAGACAAACAGGATCTTAACGTGATGCATTGAAAATTAGTGGAAGTCATGACAGACTGCAGAGAGGATCTGCAAAGCATTTTCTCTCTCAGCAGGGTGCTAACAATAACAGCTACACACCGTGGAGACACACTCCTGTGAGAGGAACACACCAAGTATCACAATGGGAACAATCACAACGCACACGTGTTTGAGCAGCGCCACCTGGATACTACCTGATATTTATCAGAATACAAAACAAAACCCAGAAGGCGAGATAAAGTACAACAAACAACAAGCTAAAATAGAGGAGGCGAAGGAGGTCTCCTAGAAACATGGGGCTAAAAATAGAAATACTCGCTTCCAGCGTTACCAGAGCCTCTCGCTTCCAGCGTTACCAGAGCCTCTCGCTTCCAGCGTTACCAGAGCCTCTCGCTTCCAGGAACATTTAGAATAATTGTAAACTTCCACATTTAAAGTTATTTTTGATATCAAGTATTATCGACATCATGTTAAAACCGTCTCAATACACACCGCGGCTAAATGATGACTCTTCTGGTGTTTTCTGGTCTTGCCTGGAGGATATTGGTTTCCAATTACAGTGTTTGAGTGTTTTTATCCTCATCGTTGTCACTTTTGGCTGTGAATTGTTTTTCTAGACTTGGCTTTTGTGTAAAGCGGCTTTGCCGCAGGATCTACCATTAAAAGAACAGTAATATATAAAACTGAATTTCATTAGCCGCCGTGCCAGAAGTGAACAGAAGCTGAATCCAAAGACCAACAGCAACAGCTGCCTATAGATATAAAACATGTCTCAGCCTTGAACGAGCTGGACTAAATCTAAAAAAGCAGAGTGTGAGTTGCAAAATGAAGCTCCATCAGCAGCTCCTGTACTGCGGATCTAATTAATCTGAGTCTGACGCGAATTAAAAGCACTCAGATGTGAAACGCCAGAGACGACGGGACCAATTCTGGTAATATCGTCCGTCATGCAGATTCATCGCCAGAGACTCATATCAGCATAAAGAATTTATCCTGGCCTTCATCTTTACAGAAACACAAAGCAACACCAGATTGTAATGTCTATGGACAGTGGGGTTACGTACTGTGGGTTCGGAGAAAGGAACAATTTTTTTTGTTCATCCTTTTTTGCAAACCCCAACTGTGATGACATAAACCACCTTGTTTTACTAACACCTGTTAGTTAGTTAGTCATAGAGCAAATGCTTCCTAAACTGGACCATATAGACCATAAGCACTCACTACAGAATCTAAAGCTCAGGGCAGAACAAACTTCATAGCTATTTTTCATCCACAAGGGAAAAAATCCTTTACATAAAAGATCACTCAATATTATATATGCACTAGAGGTTTGGTTACAGAACAACCATCAACAAAATCCCTTACCAGTGAAACAGGTGAGGATTTGTATTCAGACGCCAATCGTGACTGAGACACAGACACACACACACACACACACACACACACACACACACACACACACACACGCTCGCGCACAGTCGTTTCTGCCTAGATATCACATCTATTCGCTTTAGCGAGCGACAGCCTGTGTGAAAAGAAATCAATTTATCCTTAACAGAGGTGGCTGAGAGGCTCACAAGCTCCTTTGTGTAATTCCTATAGAGTGTGAGTGTGTGGATGTAGGAGGGATATGAAGGCTCAACCCTGAAAAGTCCAAACAGTAGTGAGAGAAACAGCCAGAGCTCATGTTAATCCATCCATCTCCCTAACTGTGGACCTGTCCATTCATCCGTCCATATATTCAACATAAACCATCCAACCAGGGCCTAATCCATTCATCCACAGATGGATCTATAGATTTTATCGGCCTACACAACTTTCCATCTACATATATAAACATTTAGGCATAAATCTATTCAACAATCCATCCACGCTCCAGTCTACAGAAATGAAATATCCCATCAAAATAAAATATACCATTATTACCTTTTTGTGAGCAGGATATACATTTCCTTACTTAATTCGACACATTTATGTATGAAGGTAACAAGGCTTGAATCGCGAGATCTATTTACCCCAAATAATCAATCCATCTCTTTATCCACTCATCTACAGATGGATTATCATCATCCACCCAACAATCCATCTGCCTAGCTATGCACAAAAAAATCCCCACTGGATTTACCTTCTTAAAGGATCAAAGTGTTTAAAAGGTAATACTGCATTACCCGTTCTGGAAATTAATTAACCATTTCAATTGGACAAATTCCCTCTTGGTTGTGTGCAGCCAGTTGCTTATGTCTATTTATGTTTACATTCCATCTTGAGTGTCCTTTTTTTGTATTGAGGTTGTGTGTTTGTAACTGGTGTGTATTTTAGTGTTGTGTATTTCCAGGAGGGAGTGATGGTTTAGATTTCTAAACATTACTATCATAGTGTCGGTTCACGCTGCTGCCGCGTTGCCAAGTCACCACAAGCTTTATACGCACATAACATAATGCAATATCCCTGATAAATAACCATAACCTTACATTATATAGTTTTATTTTTTATTCATGTTATTTCTACTTCCCTTGTCTCTTTAATCTTTGCACTTTGTAAGAATGAACCTTATTTAGTAGTGTTATATAAACTTTGTAGCGTACACCCTTACCCTTAGCACCACTCTCAGATTTATAATGTGTTCACAACGTATGGATTTGGGAACATTTTAACCACACAAACAAATAAATAAACAGATAAATAAATAAAATAACATTATGATGATCAGGCAATTTGGGTTTCATAACTAATCAATATGACCAGCGTATTGTTTAAGAAGCGCCCTCTAGCGATCATCATTGTCACAACGGTAGGTTCTTATCTTTAGACTCGGTCTTTTCGGACATTTTAAATAACTTACTGTATTTAGATAAACAATATCTAATAACCGGTCAATCTGCTTAGCTATCCATCCACCTACTGAGCCCATCCTATCCCATCCCAACCCTCCCCTCCCCTCCCCTCCCACACATCCCATCCCACCATCACACCCCACTCCACCCCTCCCCTCCCACACATCCTATCCCACCATCACAACCCACGCCTCCCCTCCCCTCCCCTTCCACACATCCCATCCCACCATCACACCCCACTCCACCCCTCCCCTCCCACACATCCCATCCCACCCAATCCCCTCCCATCCAGTGTATTTAATTCTTAACTAATAACTCTAGTGATTCTCTCACTGTATGATTGGAGCAGGTTTGTTAATAGTAACAGTGATAATGAAAGCTCTCACAGCTGACAATTAAGTCAATTAAAGATGTTTAATCAATGGTTAGGAGTTCATTAAGTCCTTATAGACAGATGTTTCTGAGACGGGCCTTTATTAAAGCTCGTCCTCATGACTTGATTAAAACGCGCTCGAGTTTTTCGCTCTCATCGCAGCGGTGGATGATGAACGACTTCACTGATGGCTCTGACTGTCTGCATTTTTACAGATCTCTAATCCCTCTGGACTGCAAAACTAATTCTGTCCCTCGCGCACGTCTCCCGCGTTTCTCATCGCTGCCCTGCAACAGACTGACATTTCAATAAACCGCAATTCTCTCGAAGTCAGAGACGCATCTGTTTTAAGATTTAATGGAGTGTTTACAAAATGCGTCCCGAGCGTCTCCTGGGTGTGTGACTCACCTCCGAGAGAGACAGAGACACAAAGGGAGGGGAAGAATAAAAAAAGAAAGCCGAAAAAGATACGGTAGGATACTGAGAGAACACAGGATGAGCGGCGCTCTCTTTTTACTCTGTATCAAGCTCCAGATAACGAGTACAGACCTGTGTTCTAACAGATAGAGGAGCAAATCCGTTTCAAAATCAGGATGCTACTAACTATAAATAAAGTAATTATATTCTTCAGTACTTAAAAGGTAAAACATGCTGTATTCAAGGGTATGTTAGTTCCAGACGTTAATTTGTCCTAGAAATGATGAGTACCAAGAGAAATTGACCTATAAGGATTGATGTAAAGAAAATCCACACGTTAAAATGTATTCTTTTTATCTTATCTTCTCCATTTTGTACAACCTCTATTCCAATGAAGTTGGGACGTTGTGTAAAACAAATAAAAACAGCATATGATGAATTGCAATTCCTTTTCAACCCATATTCAATCGAATACGCTACAAAGACAAGACATTAAATGCTCAAAACTGATAAACCTTAGCAGATTTTAACTAAAGCAGATTGTTTGATACAAAGCTTTTAAAAAGTTGTATCTGTTATCTAATTCAGCTGCAATGCCTAGGCGCAGATAATGATGGGACCGAGTGTGTGCATGTGTGTGTATGTAGGACTGACCTGATTAGAGTATCTCATGCTGACGTTCCTCTGGTCCTGACTGGGGACATAACGATGAATGGGGTCCATGTCTTTAGGGCTGATCAGACTGTCCACTGGGAATCAAAAGACAATGAGCACTGTTTACCTGTTCAAGCAATGATGGCTTAAGGGCTGGCCTGGTGCTCAAGGACCCAACAGTGACAGCTTGGCAGGGGCAGGATTTAAGCCCCGGACCTCATGGACCATAGTCCAGTAACTAAACAGCTACCACAGTAACATTATTAGTAATAATAGTAGCTGTAGATTTAGTATAAGTATTGTTATTACTATATGTAGCAGCATTAGGTAACGGAATAGTAAAACATTACTGTTATTATTATTCTTGCTATTCTTATTATTAATTATATTAATTAGTAGTAGTGTTATTAGAAGTAAAAGAGTCAGTATTACTGGAACTAGTAGATTAGTAGCATTATTAATATTAGCAGTGGTTTAGTGGCACTTTTGTAATTATTAATATTAATAATGGTTTTAAGAGCAGTTTTATTACTATTAATATTAAAAGTGGTTTTAGTAGCACTTTTATTATTATTAATAATATTCACAGTGGTTTTAGCAGCAGTTTTATTAATATTAGCAGTGGTTTTGGTGGGACGTATTATTATTATTATTATTATTATTATTATTGTTATTATTATTATTATTATTGGTATTAATAACAATAATATTTACAGTGGTTTTACTAGCACTTTTATTATTAACATTAGCAGTTATTTTAGTATTACTTTTATTACTATTAATATTTAGCAGTGGTTTTAGTGGCAATTTTATTATTAGTAGTAATATTCAGAGTGGTTTTAAAAGCAGTTTTATTATTTATAATATTAGCCGTGGTTTTAGTAGCAGTTTTATTTTTAGTAGTAACAGGAGAATTTAAATAAGGTTTAAGAGAAACATTTTACTGACAAATCGGCTGAGTTTTATAACACACTTTGAAATGCTTGGAAATTCCCACAGTGAGAGGGACGTGCAAACGGCATGCTAATGACTGCATAAATATCTGAGGAGCATCACTGTGTGTGTGTGTGTGTGTGTGTGTGTGTGCGTGTGTGTGTGTGTGCGCGCCCCTGTAAGAACTCGGCCTGAATCAGTTCCACACACTGTACTGACCCAGCAGCTTGGCAATGTTGTACAGGGCCTGACCCCACAGGAACAGCATCCCGTCTCGACCAGAGTTGCTAGGGAAACGTTTCTGACTGCCGTGTTTCTTCTGTTCGGCCTCCACAAAGTCCGCCGGTACGTGGTAATACTTAGGGATAACGGCGTGACCTGGACAAATACAGAATCACACACAGACTTTTGGCACTCCGGAATAATTCCAGGTCTCCGACACAAACTAATGAAAAAGTTCATTTTATTTATTTAACAATTTAATAGACACTGTGTCTGTGTGTGTGTGTGTGTGTGTGTGTGTGTGTGAGACCTTCATAAGACTGGAAGATGACGTTCTGCAGGAGGTCCTGATACTCCTTCACCTGAGCTTGGTTACCCCTGAACACACCTAAACACCAAAAACTGGTTTATAGAAGAACTGTTGTAATAATAATAATATTTAACTTATTATTTTATTGTTATATATTTTTTAATATGATCATCATCATACAACAATAACAATAAAAGGTAATAAATTATTGGAATTAATGTAAACCATTTTAAATATTATAGCGTCCCCCCTCCCAAAAAAAAGGGGGTATAGATATTTTTAAAGCTGCTATGGTCTGTTATAAAACATCGCTATATATAATTTAACTCGAGTTGATTTAATTTAATTTAATATCACAACACTGGTGAATGTTTAATTATACACCTAAATGAATGCATTAAAATAATACAATAAAAATCAGCCGCTTATCCACAGAAAGAGTATTAAATATAGTAAATATAGAGGGATTAAATAGTAAATATGAAATAGTGAATTGAAAATAAAAATATACTTAATAGTAAATTTGAATGGAATTTGAATTTAAAATGGTATCACTAATTGAGAGAGAGAGAGAGAGAGAGAGAGAGAGAGAGAGAGAGAGAGAGAGAGAGAGAGAGAGAGAGAGAGATTCTC
>JAUZST010006937.1:0-14515 GCA_034779995.1 Parotocinclus haroldoi
TTACTTTATTATTTTGTTATATGTGGTTTTATATATATATATAATTATTATGTTTACTTATTTATTTATTAATTTTTAATATATAGTTATCTTAGTTACTCATTTAAATATTGTACAATGTTATATGCGTTTACTTATTTAGTGCCAGAGATGTATATGTTTGTCTGAGGGTTTATGTATACAGATTTGTTGTTTTCTGTTATGTCATCAATAAACAGATTTTTAAAAATAATAATAATAAGGGAAATTTACCTCCGCTCACTTCAAGTCGTCTCACCAGCCCAGCTGAGCTTCAGTATCCCTTACATTTTCAAGATTTTTTTTTACAAGAAATCTAAAATAACCCCATGTGAGCCACTTACAAACTCCAATTAGATGATCAGAATCTGATAGGCCTACCTTTGTTGACACTGAAATGCTGTGGACATTCCTACATATGTAATATGTTCTTATAATACAGCCTAAATTAAAACACAGAGGGAATTGAAGCACATTTATGTAGTTGACATATTTTCAGCATATCTTATGTTCACACATGTGGTTCTCTGGAATTCACTGACTTATTATACAGAGTTGTTGCAGACTTTGCATCCTTTAACACTTTTTTGGAAAGAGTGGATTTGGGGTTTGGGCCAGAGTGGTTGATTTAACATGAAAAGGTAAAGTACAAACAGTGCTGTATGACATCCTATTCTCTATAACAATCTTTCTCAGCAGTTCTCGCAAGGTTAGTGACATTTCAGTTTAAAGAGGCACAGGAATGTTTTTTTAAAATCATAATATAATACTGATACGGGAGGACGGTGGGAAAGACGGGTAAAATATTGCCATTTCCAGGTCAAAACGGGAGACTTGAGAGGTATGCGATAGTCAATATCAAACACAAACTATTATTTAAAACCTGACATGAACAACGACCATATAAACCATAAACTTTGTTACTTTTATCAAAACAGTTCTGTACACAATATCAAGTGTATTGGGTTAAACAAGGCATCTAAATAGCTCATTTGTGATGCTCCTGGATGTGATTTCGTTTCAAATGTATTTATTTTGCTCCTCTGTGGGATTTTTCTTCTCACCGTTTCATTTGGGACTATTTTGTAAACCTGCTTGTTTTTACTATACATGTACTATATTAAATGGTAATATATTAAGCTGACCACTTAATGTCCTCATGTTTCCACAATTAATACAAGTTCATATGTTTGAAAATTGAATTACAATCAAATTTGAATGGCTATTCCAGACATGGCGATACTAGGCCACAAATGCATGCTTTTTTTGTCTTTCGTTAAAAAGAAGCTGAGCAGCCTCACACAGTGCAGCCACTGACTCTGACTTGGGAGCCATCTCATTTAACTCTTTGATTATACAATTTGACTCTTCTATTTGCTCCATGTGTTTATTTAATAACATAGACATTGATACATCGACAGCATTTAACATACAATCATATTCAGAGATGAATTACATAAGGACCCAAAGGTGGCAGAATTGGGATTTGTATTAGTAAGTCAGGGCATTAACCACTGAATCACCTGCCTTACCCATTTCAGTGGACTGATATAACAGATACTGGCCAGTATTAGTAGACTGCTGGTCTAAGCTGGTTTACATTGTCTAATGTTAGTGTATCTCTGTTAGACCTGAGGGAATGAGGTAAAAGCGCAACAAATGCTACTCGGAACCTGCTGGTTTACTTATAAAATTTCATGGCCATCGCTGGCCAATAAAAAAACAGCATAGACCATCAGTTAGGGATGATTGGCAGAGCTGAACCAGAGGGAAAGTTTAATAGCAAACATATAAAGATCTCCAGCTTAATGTAAACATCAGTTCATATTTTTCAGAACCGTATACTGTATCTGTCAATTATAAACTATGATTTTTACTTATTATTTGCACATTATGATTACAAATATGCATGTTATGTACATGAATATAAGATGGAAACGGCAGTTCAAAGGTCTGGGTTAAAATCTTGGGTGGGACGGGTGTTTTGGGAAAGACTCGTACTCTGTCAGGGGCGTTCCACTGCCTGTGCCAAAGTGAATATGTAATGAGTTCATGTTATATAAAGCATACAGTGCCTATAGAAAAATCATAATTCTCATAAAATCTGCATTGTTGAAATTACACTAAATCTAACACGATTTAAATCTAAAAGTTTCCAGCTATATACAGTTGAGATTGATAGGTCTGTGTAAGTGTCTATAAGTTTAAGTTTTACACAAAAAAAAAATCTTTGAAAAAAAAAATCGGAAGAATACACGTGGTCCTCTCCTATAGCTAAAGATAAGCAGTCCTTTCTATCACAAGTCTAAACACACAGCGAAAAAATGTGACTTGAGGATAAGAAGGTTCATGACCTTCAAGGTTCAAGTCCTGACCTAAAGCTCATGAAAAATCTTGTTGTCCTTTGACTTAACTCAATCAATTCTTTGAAAAAAAACGGTCAAATAGTTCCAAAACGAAGTATGGTACAGACGTATCCAAACAGAATGACGGATGTAATTAAACCGCATAGTAGTTCTACAATGTATTAAACCAGGAAGCTAATGATTTAAGTCATTCTAGTTTTTCATTTTCATAACTGATGCGTTTTTTCTCATTACTTAAATGTTGTAAGGCAAAGGGTTTAGATTTCAGGCTGTAAGACAACAAACATGAGTATTTCAAATAAGTATGAGAAAGTTCTATATAGTTTGGTTAACTTTCAGTAAAGTTTGAGAACTTTAGGTTACTTTTTAAACAAATTCTCAAAAATGAAGGAAAGAAAATGAAAGGGACAAAAGGTTTTACAGTCAGCAAAAATCTTTTTCATGTAACTTTTATAGACCCATGCAACAATGTCAGACACAAATATTTCACACCTTTCATCTATTGTCTCCCTTTGTTCTCTACTCAAACCCTTAAAAAGCAAAACATTACGCTGAGCAAAAACATGTACAGTTCACAGATTTTGAATAAATGTCCTTGCAACAGCTAATTTCATACATTAATAAAATTCATAAAAAAAGGTTGAAAAATAACTAGGACAAAACACACAGACCAAGTTAAAAGTCATCGTAGGCTTAAGTAGAAGATTCTGTTCTGAGGTGGCTATTTACTTAAATAAGAAGTTACACTGACCCTGAACAAAGGCTAAGTTATATGCTCTCTAAAATATCAAGTAAACTGAGAACAGACTTAATAAGCCAAATGGAAATCCAGTCAGGTGTTACTGAGTTAACAAATGCGTCACCACAACAAGCCAATCAAACGTCTACCAAAACAGGCCAAATCCATCAAGCTTCTCCATTGATTTCTTCAGCCTGTTACCATGCCCCTTCACCTGACCCAATACACTCCAAACTACAGAAATACTGTAATTACTAAATTACTAATTACTACTGTAAAACTAAACTGACCACTACTCATTAAAGGTGTTCCCAATATGGTAAGATATACATAGAATTAATACAAAATCAACAGAATGTTGGAAAAGGTTTCACAGTCTGAGACCAGAAAGGGATTATGGCTAAAGAGGATTTCCCAGGTAGAATCACGTTATCTCCCGCTTAGGCACGAGATGAGATGAGATGTTGTGAACAGGCTCTTCACTTATTGTACACGTCATCCAGTTTGGGCTCTGTATTAAAAAAAACACTTGCTTGGTTAAAGCTATACCAAGACTATGTTACTAATAAAGTAATACTTTGTATACTTAAACAAATCTGATATTCCTATTAAAGAATTTTTTTTAGAACAACACAGACTCAAATATAGGCCAATCACGTAACACAATTCCAATATGATCTTTAAAATGATTAAGTACAGACATTTATCAAATTATATGCATAATAATATATGCATAAGCACATGTCCTTACAGAGAGCTATTTAACTCTTAATAGTCTTACTGTATTTTATGTTATTTCTAAATGATACTTTTGTATTAAACAAAAATGCAAATGTACGCTTTAATATAAATGAATTCCTTATGATTGACATTGTTGATCCACTTATTTTAAAGCTCTTTCTATAAACCCTTTTGGTTTGTTATAACATGTATTAAATAATTATTAATAGATTACAAATTAAACATAATACTTATATTAACATATTCAGCTATGGCAGTACTGAGATACATCTATATCAGTACTATTCATATATGTATTATATAAGTAATATATATTATATTTAATTCATGTTGTTATTTATAATGTTGATAATTATGGTCTCAGCAAAACATATTAGTCTGTATTTTATATTGAAATACTAATGCAATTAGAAACTCATTATTCAGTGAAGTCTTGACCAACCAGGGAAAGTGAACTCAGGGAACGATGTCAGGTCACCTCCACCATATAACCGCTGCAGTTTGGCTACTTCCTCTGCCAAGGCTTTGTCATATTCAGGACCTGCATCAACAAGGGCACCAGCCCTGTTGTTACAGAAAGAAGTACAATATCAAATAACCACATGAAACTTCACCAGCTGTGTGAAAGCAATATCTGTTCATATCTGTTAATATTTCAATACTTACACGCTTTGTGAGGAGTACTGGCGGATGGCACCCAAGAACAGTTTCTGAATGGGGTCCAAACCAACTAAGAGCAATAGAGAGAACATTTATTTTGTATTCTTTCATATTCATCGTGTACATAAATATCACTGTAGTGGTAGCATTAGGAAACAGGGAAGACAGGGGAGGCAGGGGAGAATGTAGGAACCAATCAAAACATCTAGTCCCTTATGAGATATAATGTCAGTCTGCTTCTATGTAAAATGGTTTTGACAAGCTGACGTATCTCGCATTGTTAAAGTGTTTTAATCCACATCCTTAATGCTCCTTTGATTTGGTGTTTCGATACATGACAGTGATGAGAGGAACTTCTCCAACCTAGAGCAATCATGCATGCCATGTACTATGTACTATGACATTACAACGTCTAACCTATTGACGAATCCTGTCATTCCAATGTTATGAATGTCTTTTTCTCTGCTCTGATTACAATGCATTTTCATTAAGAAATAGAAGACAAAATGTATACATTGTACTTAGAATCAGACCACATAAATAATCTTACAGTGAAAGCAACAAAAAAGCAAAAAATACTTGAAAAAAGTCTTAATATTTCCTGCAATATCACACTCTTATGAATTTAACATGTCTTGCATTCCATACAAAGCAACCAAAGTACAAACTCAAACTACTGTAAAGACACAAGAATCCCTTAGGTGAAAGTATAAAGGATAGACAATTTCATATTACACACACCACCATACAGAAGGAAAAGGTTATATTATTGGTTACAAACACCATGCATTTGCAGGGAAGAACAGTGAGTCACAAACATTATTTGTAAGCTTTAGAGGAATGAGAGAATACCTCTGAAATACTTTCATATGAAACACTGTGTTATATTTGAAGTACAGCTAAAAGAAATGTGAGAAAGAATCTCAGTGTTGCCTAAAAAGATTATGATTAAGATAAGGTTTAGCGTCACAGCATAAAAAGAAACATCAAGTACTGTATAGGAAAGGCTCAGGTAACCACTTTTTACAATGGTGGTGTACAGAAAAGCCTCCGCATTCATAACACATGGTATTAGTATAGGTGCCAATAAAGTGCTTGGGGAGCCCACAAGTGCACACCACAGATAGATACAGTTTAAAGTCGCTGATGAAAAGAAGATATTGTTAAAACTAAAGCTTTAGAAACAAGAATTGAATGTAATATGAAAAAAGGGTTACGGGTCACAAGCAAACACCAGCAATGCACATTCAGACCAAGATAAACATAGGAGGAAAATGTTATTGCGTTCATAATCCAAGCACCATCAGATGACGAAAATAGGTACTACAAGCACTCCCTGATTTACGATAGTTATGTCCTCCAACAAATCCATATATATAGCTTAGCTTAAATTTTCTTAAAATAGGACAGTGACCACAGCATTTCATCACTATATTTCCCAGCAATAATCACTTCTGACACACAACGCACTTGCCACTGCCAAGTGCAGGAGAGTATTGTAGTGTGTAGTGTACCCTAAACATTCCACATATATTAAACTACAGTTGGGCAAAGTCATAAACGTAAAGATTATTTTATAATAAAGTATTTTGGACCATTGTAAAGCGGGGAGTAGCCGTATATTTTTTGTAAAGCATTGCTTACAGTTATGACTGGGATGATGAGCAACCATGGTGGTTAATTTGGTTATTTTTTCCTGTTTTAACTCCATTTATCCTGGTCAGGGTTGCAGGGGGTTCCAGAGCATAGCCTGAAATTGGACACAGGCAATAGTGTGGACACCAGTCTATGGCAGAGCCCAACTGGGGTTTTTTGTTGCAGTATTGGGGTTGGTCGCCGTACCATCCACGACTCCCTCAGACATGACCAAATGTGATTGGGACTGTGATAATAATAATAATAATAATAATAATAATAATAATAATAATAATAAAATTGTATTTATAAGCGCCTTTCATGACACCCAAGGACACTTTACAAACCAAGTAAAAACATAATCAAAAAAGTACACTACAGAAACAAAAAGAAATAAATATAGAATACATTTAGAAATAAATAAAGAATTAAAAAAAATTATTAACCTTTAAATAGCTTATGAAGTTAAAACTATGGATTTCGAAACGCAATTTCAAACAATTATGTTTTTAAGTGCCTCTTGAAAATGGTTATTGGAGAGCACTTATGGAAATACAGAGCGGTCGAGTTCCATAACTTTGGACCAAAAAACACTGAATGCTCTTTCGCCATGCGTGCGTAGTTTGACAGAAGGAACTCCAAGCCAGTGAGGATCAGCCGAGTGGAGGGAGCGAGAGGGACAGTATCTGGACAGCAGAACGGAAAGATAGTCAGGTGCTAATCCATGTGAGCATTTAAAAACCAAAAGCAGAATCTTGTACTGTATGCGATAATGAACCGGAAGCCAGTGTTAGTTTAGTGGTTAAGGTAATAAACTTTGGACTAGAACTGAACCGGCTGGAAGGCACCACCCACTCGAACGTCGCCATCACTTGCATCTAAATGCTGTATATTGTTGAACTGTTTAACTGGGTGTGTGATGGGACTCATAGATTGAGAAGACGTGGAACAGCGCAGTGATTGTCTCGTACAATGTCCGGAAAATGATCTCAAACAGATGGTAATGTTTGGCAAAAAAGAGTGATTGCATTTGGGTGTGCCAGAGGCCATAGCGTGAAGGAAAAAGACAGATTTCCAGGTGTATTGGAGGAAGAGTAATGTTATACAGGTCTATCAGCAGAGGGAAAATCCAACCCTACAGGAAATTCTCCAGTTATGACATACATCTAGAGCTCTGAATCATTCTCAGATGGCATAACACTGGAGTAATTGCTCACAAGTCAATTAATTCACCGCTGTGTGTGGCAAACCAAACTAAAGCAGGGATAGAGTTTTTATTGATGACGCTTATGACTGCACTCAGAACACTATGGATTTCGCATTATTCATGATCACTGTTCATTAAACAAATACGTTTTTTTTTTACTATTGTAGGCCATCGTTTGTTTGTATTGGATTGGCTTGGATTGGATTTAGAACACAGTCCAGTTTAAGTGGCTTGAGTCGACATGGTTGCTCCAGTGAATGTTTACTAATAACTGTATGCATTCACAAACTTAAAGAAAATCTTTAACAGTTTCAAAAAAAGTATGCAGAAAAGGGGGTTAGCATGGTAAAGTGGTGTATACCCTCAGTTGCTTCCACAATTTCAACAGGAGGTTCGACAGCATCTGTGATCACAGAAGCAGCATCGACCAGCTCTTCTGCAGGGGCTGCTTCCTTCGTAATGTCGGTAGCTGCCTCTGCGACAACGTCAGCTACAGCTTCAACAATGGTCTCCACTACTTCTGCAACGGCTTTAACCGGGACAGTTTCTTCTATGAGTTCAGCTACCGTTTCAGCCGCAGTTTCGATGACGGCTTCAACAACAGCTTCTGCAGCGGAAGCAGCATCGGCCTCTTGGGAAAGTAGAGGTTCGGCTGAAACATCTACAGGGGTTGCTTCAGCCTTGACGTCTTGTGCGATTTCTGCAGGAGCTGCTTCGACTGTAACTTCTGGGGGAACTTCTACAGGGGTTGCTTCAGCCTTAACTTCTGGAGTAATTTCTGTGGAAGCTGCTTCATCTATAACGTCTGTGGGAAGTTCGACAGGGATTGCTTCAGCCTTACCTTCTGGGAATACGTCTACAGGGATTGCTTGAGTTTTAATTTCTGGACCATCTTCTGTGCACGCTGCTTCAGGTATAACTTCAGGAGTAACATCTGCATGGGCTGCTTCAGTTTTAACCTGTGGGGCAACTTCTGGGGCGGCTGCTTCAGCCGAAACATCTGGAGCAACCTCGGTAAGGGCTGCTTCGGTCAAAAGTACTGAATGGACCTCATGTTCGGAAGCTTCCTTTTTAATTTCTGAGACATTTTCTGTAGTGGGTGTCGCAGCTTCAGGCCCAGCAGTTTCACCTGCGGAAGAAGATTCTCCTGCAACTGCTACACTTTCACTAACAGGCGTCGCTTTTGGAACAAGGGAAGATACTTCTGGTGCAGCTTCAGCATTTAGTGTGGCTTCAACTGCAGGTGTCATTTCTATAACTGGTGTAGTTTCGCCAGGGGGTACCACTTCAGTAATGGCTGCAACCATTTCTACAACAGGTGGAGCTGCAGAGGCTTCTGAAATAAGTGCAGTTTCCACTGCGGCAGTAGAGACTTCTTCAGCACTTGCAGATACATTTTCAGGAGCAGCAGATCTTGCTGCGGCTACATGGGTGTCAAATTCAGGTGTACTGGCACTGGTGGCCTCAGGCACTGTGGCCATTGCAATAAGATCAGGAGTTTGTACTGCTGCGTCTTGCTTAGGGTTGGTCGTGGACACAGCAATTCCAGCTTGAGCAGCGCTGACAGCAGCAGCAGCTGGTGCTACAGTGTCCGTCTTATGGACTTCCGGATAGGTTTTGTGTTGAATTAGATTTTCGACATCAAAGTAGGTAGTTGTCACTGACTTTTCTGGGATGGAATACAAGGAGGATAAAGACATACAGATAGCGTACATTGACAATTTTAACAATGAAAAAATGACCAGTAATTTATCCAATGCAGTCACCAAAAAGTATTTGACATATGCCGACGCATTATGGATATATTAGATCACAGGAGACAGTGATCTGTCACGTATATAATTTACTGACAGGGGAACCCAACTAGCATGATGTCTTGTGCCACCATGGAAGAATTCAACTTGCTCAATAAGGAGGTGAAAAAAGACCTTAGAAACACAGACACTTTAGCTGTCAGAAATTAAATGTAATAAAATACATGTACATAAGCAGCACGGACTCAACTCAAAAAGTTTTGCCTCACAGCAAAAAGGTCCTGGGTTCAGTCCCAGGGTGGAGCGACCTGGGTCCTTTCTGTGTGGAGTCTGCATGTCCTCCCCGTGTCTGTATGAGTTTACTCCGAGTACTCCGGTTTCCTCCCACAGTCCAAAGACATGCGTGTTCGGTTAATTGGGGTCTCTGAAGTGGCCCCTAGTGTGTGACTGTGTGTGCGTGTGTGTGCCCTACAATGGATCGGTTGTTGTTCCTGCCCTTGTACCCAGAGTGCTTAATCCACTTAATCCACTGCTCCCGTGGATGGACATGTATACAAGTGTCCCAGGCATAAAAGTACATCCTAATACATATCCTAAGCCTCATTATACACAGAAAATAAATATTCAGACACGGAGTCTATATACATTATTTTGTATATACAATAAGGGGAAATCCCTACCTGCTTCCTGTGCATTCAAACCCCCACATTTTTTAATGTTTGTATAATATAGTGAAGCAGGAGACTGCCCCACCCCCCACCCCATTTGCCTGGGCTTGTTCTTTGAGTACAGTATATCGGACATGGTCAACCGTGCCACTGTGTTGACACCCGATCTGGCAAAAAGGTTTTGTGTGGGTGGGACCCAACCTAAATGCCCTGGATGCTGTATTACTTCTATGCATATTGAATGTAAATACTGTATTTACTACACTTGGCTTTATAATATTCATAGAACCTATAGAGGAAATAGAGTGACTAACAGATAACTCATATATTGTAGCACTTATTTATTGTAACACTTCAGTGATAGACCACATACTGGTCTAAAATTCTTCCTATGCAGTTCGTTATAGGTTGTAAATAACTAACATTTCAATACAAATGTATTAATTCACTCCAATAAACTCACAGTTCTGTCCACACTCTGAACAAGGACTTCTCACTTTAATCTTCTTTTAATGTACAAAATTATACAATGTTAATGGTTCATACCTTTGTTGTTCTTTTTGGACTTCTTGCCCTGTCCTGATTTGGAGCTGAGAGTGACTGCTTGGATATTTCGTAAAGAACTGGTGTTCTCCAGCTGCAGAGCCTAATAAAAAAAATGCAGTTCAACGGCACAGCATTTTGTAGTTTTTGGTCAGCACATGCAGCACACAGGAAATTAAACCAATGACTACTAGGACGAGGTGCAGAGGGTCAGGTGTACATAATTCACATTCACTTCCTTTCAGAATAACAATGGGTTCAATCAAATCACCACTTAAATAACTTGTTTCATCTAGGTTAGTGTGGTTATGTTCTTATACGTTTATTTTATTTATTAGTGGTATCAATATATCATCGCGTTAACGCGTTATTAACGTATTAGCCATGCTTAAATCAAATAAGAACAACCATGCAGTTCACTCTATTTGCAATTTGGATTTGAGTCCACATTATATAATAACAAACTCTAAATTACTAATGACTAATTTTCAGGTGAGTTCTGGAAAGAGTACCAAAAAGAGATGTTTTTCATAATTGTACATTGTTTGTGGGCACAAGCTGGCTTAGTGTTGCCTCAGAGCTCCAGAGACCTAGGTTTGTGGTTGCCTGTGTGGAGTTTGTTCTCACCATGTCTCAGTTCGTTAAGTAATGTGGTTTCCTACCACAGTTCAAAGACACGCATTAGGTCAACAGCCGTCTCCAAAGTTTCCAAGAGTGAATGACTATGTGTGTCTGTGTGAGAACCTGCATGAACCCATGAGGTTCCATACCGGGACCTTGGTAGCTAAGCGATTAAGGTACTGAGACCAAAGTTCAAATCCCACTATGCCAATCTGCCACCGTTGGGTCCTCAAGCAAGGCCCTTAACCCACCATTGCTTGAATTGTAAGACTGTATGAGTTGTAAGTCTCTCAGGATAAGGTTAATCACGTCTGCTAAATGCCGTAAATGTAAACGAGGGATAATCGCACATGTTCTACCAGTTTGAAACATTATAAAAACACAAAGACCTTATTGATAAGTTCAAGATAGTTAAAGCTGACATGGTTACTTCAATCTGAATAACCAGCCTGTACAACTGGGGGAGGCAGAAAAGCATATCAGAATTCTCAACATGCCAGACCCCATCAGATTCCACTTCTGTTAGTTTACTAATAGAAAGCTAAGCCTGCAGTGGGTACTCAACAAAACTGGTCAGAAAATACCTAGCCTGGTCTGATGAATCTCAGTTTCAGAGGCACATGGAATTTGCTGCCATCAGAACAAATCCATGGACCCAACCTGCCTTGAGGTGACAGTTCAGGTTGGTTGAGGTGGTGTAATGGTGTGGGGAATGTATCCTTGACATGCTTTCACCATGTTATTACCAATCGCTTAAATGCTGCATCCTACTTGAATACTGTTGATGCTGATTGATATTCCCATCTCCCCATCTCCCCACTTTCCTCCCATACTTCCTGCATGATAATGCACCTTGTCAGAAACCAAAAATGATCTCCAACTGGTTTCATGACCATTACAATAAGCTCAGTGTTCTTTTACAGTCACCAGATCTGAATCCAATAAAACACATTCGGGATGTGGTAGAATAGGAAAATCACAGCATGAAAATGTACTTCAATTATATGCAGGAAATGCGTAATTCTTTTATGTTTGCATGAAGCAGAATCTCAAAGGTATGCATCCGATATCTTACGGGATCCATGCCATGAAAAACTGAGGTTGTTTTAAGAGCAGCATGGTTAATACTCATTATTAATATATGGGTAATTACTAATCAAGTGTTTAGAGAGTGTATATTGCAAGACAGGTTATATTTTCTATTCTTGGTTCTGTTGTGCAAGTTCTATTGTGAATTAGTGTTTGATTAATTACACATTATTGATCATAATGTTCCAAAAACATTCAGTTTTGAGTCAGAGAAGTATCTGTTCTTTTCTCAAAACAGATAAGCATATCAATACTCTTAGCCATGGTAATTGCTCATACAGTACATTTGTGAGAACTAAACCTAAAAAACACAGCTGATGCTCCGTCCTCGGATATTATGTACCAGCCAAAAACAGCAGCATGTTCCTATAGGACCAAAGGCGCATATAGGTCTTGATATATATAGAAGTATATAGGTTTTGGTACATGCTGTGCAGTGTAACACAAATAGAGCACATTCTTTGCATGGCAATGGGAATCTTGTGTCCGTAGTGCCATCTGAATGCCAGAGGACGCAGTTTGAGTCACATAATAATAACTGCTACTATTACTGATTTACCTATTCTTATAAATTATCACGTTAGAATTAAAACGATAATACAGTATGATGAGATCACACAGTACACTTTTTGTGGACATCGTAGTACTTCATGTTGTTACACATGACAACTGTTATTGCTGTAAATCAGTTTTTGCAGTTTGGATTCCAGTGAAGCATCGTGAGTTTGTTAGAAAACCTGAGGAACATTAACATATGTATTAGGACTGCAAAGGTTATTGTGTTAATAAAGAAAAAGTACGGAAATATAATAAATACAGTAAAATACCAGAAACAAACCGAGAAAACTGAGAAATCCATAGCAGGGCACTTGAGCAGGACACACACATGACAAAATCACATTAGAGAATCAGAAATGAGAAATTCTTTATTAGCCACCAACTGATCAACTGTGCCCCCTACATTAAATCACTACTCTTAATTCTTTATTTATTTATAATCATTTTTCCTACACATGTTACACCATTGTTCCTGGTCAGGTTGTCATTTTATCTCATCATCTTCTCATTCTTATTTCTTTTTTCCACTTTTACCCATTTCAGTTGTTTTACTAACTTACTTTTATTATTGATTAATTGGTTTATTGTTCCTAACGTGTATTTGTAACATTCTATATTATTACCTGTTGTCATATTTTAAGTTTTTTTTGTCATACTTTTGAATCATAAATGTATATTTGCTATTTTCAATCCCTTATTTGATCTATAATGCTCATCTACACTGTATATGAGGGTCACCCCCAACATACTCCAAGATTAAATAAAGGTAAAAGATTTAAACACCAATTTCTATTTACTGCTTCTGCAAAGAAAAAAATCTTTGCAGAATAATCAGAGTACATTTTATAAATGAACAATGAACTATTTATTCAAGCAGTCGAATAAAGGTATAGTCCGATATTTTAGAGGGAGGGATTTTTATATGATTTACCCAAATGAGCTGAACGTAGTCTTTATTATTGCAACAATGCACACAACGATCGCGTAGCCTATAGGCTTAAAAACACCGAGCACCTCGACGAAGACACCAATTTAAAAACAAATAGGAGAAAGAAAAACGCAACAAGTAAAACAAAATGTTTTCGTCACCTTCAGAGATCCGATTCGTCCAATCCTGAGCAGGTATGCAGCCATGTCTGCCCTGCTATAGAAAAAAAAAAAAAGAATTTACTGGATTGTGCAAAATGCATTATATAATGGCATTACACTTACGTAACATCAGCAAACATGTGTGATAAAAACTCACGTCCCAACTGTGATCTTTAAAAAAATAGTATTCAATGCAGTAAGATAACTGAAATGATCTGTTTTAAATGAGCTGGATTTATATAGAAAGTTAATAGTGTCGTGTGAGGATTGACTTACAGAGTAGAGACTCAACGCAGAGACCAAATCCCAAACACCACGTGTAGAAAATCAGAATGATGTCCCAATAATAAAATCTGCACACGAAGGTATATATTCAGATCGACGAACAAAACTTACTAAACAGAAAACGCACGTTTGCAGTTTATATGAACACACGTCACGCCCCTTTCCTGAGCTTTTACTCCTCCTTTCCAACTATGAGAGAAAATACAATGAATTATAATCTAATTCAATTGTCATCTCGTTGATCATTATCTCAGTTAATTAGCAAAATTCGAACAATCTACATGCACGTGTTATTTTACGCAAAATACAGTCAACGTTTTTCCCCCACCGCTTTACCAACGTAGCCACGCCCCCACATAGCTAGCCTAGAACTATAACTTGGTTTTTTTTTACAGTTTTATACGTCGTATCTATACATTGTGTTGTAGATCGTTTTGAAAAACTTGGTTGCAAATAAATTTTTTAATGAATAAAGTTGGTAAGCAACAGTAGTTCTTGTTTGTACGTTCGCTATACGTGTAAATCTCACAATAAGGGTTTAA
>JAUZST010006938.1:0-14514 GCA_034779995.1 Parotocinclus haroldoi
GGCGACAGTGGCAAGGAAAAACTCCCTGAAAGTAGAAGGAAGAAACCTTGGGAGGACCAAGACTCAAAAAGGGACCCGAACTCCATGGGTGGAATAGATGTTAATTAAGTAAATACTTAAAAGTATATTAAAGTCATAGTAAAATTATGTAAATAATACAATTTAAATCAATAATAATATTTAAGTTGCTAATAAAATAAGTAACAAAAACAAACTGGATTTTAAAATCAGTCCTTAGTGGGAGGTCCTTGGAGGCGCATCGACTCTTAGTGACTAAATGAAGTGCTAAACAGATCTAAAAAGGAACGAATAAACATAAAAGGAATCTCAAAATCTCAAAGGACTGTTTTTTTCATCTCTCAATCTCATGGAACCGCAGGGTCACAGTCCTAGTTTTGATTCTGTCAAAAGCAACTTCTCATTCTTTTCTGTGACTCCTCCTCAGTGTATTCTAATGTTCTCTCTTCCCACGCTGGAGGCTTTCCAGGTTTACCATCTCTGCGGCACGCAGCATTTCACACACGCCTTTGGGCTCTGCCGTATGGAATTACTGGTGTAATACCGTCAGGTTTATCTAAACTAGTCTGGATTTACCACACAGTGCGTACAGATTAGAAATTAGGTCAGTGATGTGTTGACAAGGCTTGTTATTATACTTGGTAAAAAAAAAAAAAAAAAAAAGGACGTGAACCTTTGTTTTCAGCATCTGGCGCAACCCCTTGTGTAGCAATGACCGCAACTTACGGTCAAATTTACCGTAACTCTTGATCAGTCCTGCACATCAAATCGTAGGAATTTTAGGCCATTCCTAGGCGCAGAACAGCTTCAGCCCTGGGATGTTGGATAAAGGTCAGGACTTTGGATGAGTGCCAGTGCCTGAGCGACACGGGACGCAAGGCAATCCAAACAGGTGGCCAATCCATTGCAGGGCACATACACACTCATACCACATTCACAGACTAAGGGACACTTTGGAAACACCAAACCTAACATACTCACTGTCTTATGGAATCAATTTCGAAAAAGTTGTACAGGTTTAATGATTGCATTGCATGCTGTGATGTAAATATAAAGGCTGTTTTCCCAAGAAAACTGCGTGCCAATGCCACATAAATAAGAGATGCCGAAAACAAGAGAGGTATGCTAACATCCACATAGCATCCAACGTCTAAACCGTTATACATATCACTTCCACAAGGAAGTACAGAACAGCATGGTTCTTCAGTTACTCATGGATTTATTCTTCCTTTGCACTTATTTCACTCCATCAAGTGTCGTCAAATTCATGACCGAATTGTTCAAATACACGACAACACACAGAACGCATACATTAACAATCAAAGACGCCGTAGAACCAAAATGTAAATGCTCACTATGGAACAGGAACATAAATAAAAAAAATGCCCCATAATCAAGAGAGAATGACATCAAGACACAGTAATAATAATACAAGACTGTTGAACATGGGGTGCTGTGCCCTTCTCTTTCCTTTTTGAGCGTTTGCTTTTCAAAATGTCTGGGCAAGTCGGCATAGTTGATGCTAGTGAATTATATTATATTTGATGATCGATGAACTGAATCCTAGTTAATCTAAACGCATTACATCCTAATTCCTAGTTGATGCAGGTCCATTTGGCAGAATAGTTCAATATCTGGGTTTTAGAACCGAGTTTTTTTTTTGTAATGAAAGCAGTCCAAGTTCTCATCATGAAAACACACTAGAGCCACATTTCACAAAGAGTCTCCATTGCATTGTGAAGCATTGCATTGTATCTGCACTACCTTGGACAAAGAGGCAGAAGGAAACCAGGCTCAACAACACCGTCACTCAGCTATATTTGATTTGAGTCATGGGGACAGTATCTTTTTTCAGCCGTTACTCCACATCTGTAGATCTGCAGTGGCCTAGTTTTGATTCTGTCAGAAGCGACTTCTTGTTCTCCTCTGCGACGCCTCCGCCTCCTCAGTGTTTATGTCCTCTTCTCCCACACTGGAGGCTTCGCAGGTTTGCCATTTTCGCAGCATACGGTATTTCACACACGCCTTTGGGCTCTGTTCTATGGCATACAGCTAGGTTTATCTAAACTAGTCTAGATTTACCGCACAGTGCATAAAGATTAGAAGCAGAATGAATGATATGTTGACAAGTCTTTTTTTTATCATGCTTAGTAACAAAAGTATGTGAACCTTTCAGCATCTGATGTAACCCCTTTCTCAGCGATGACTGCAACTAAAATTGTTTCACGGGCCACGACAATCCTTCATTCATCCATTGTCTTCCGCTTAATCCACATGGGGTCGTAGGCGAGCCGGTGCCCACCCGGGCCCAAGCGCAGGAACAACCCTAGACGAGGCACCGATCCATCGTGTGGCACACACACAAAGTCACACACTAAGGGCCACTTTAGAGACACCAATTAACCTAACACACATGTTTTTGGAATGGGGGACGAATCCGCAGTAAACCCACGCAGACACGGGGAGGACATGCAGACTCCACACAGAAAGGACCCAGGCCGCTCCACCCTGGGACTGAACCCGGGACCTTTTTGCTGTGAGCCACCGTGCCGCCCCATCGAGACACGTAATGTACAATATATTGTAAGCGATCATCAGCGGTCAATTTTGTTTGACTATTTTGCTCCTTGCTATTAAACATAAAAGACATATCTGGATGCGTAATGGCACGCACTCACGCACGCACGCACACTCCAAACTGATTGGTTCATTGTGTTTACATCCTCCATCCATCCACTTGGATCAAATCCACCAGCCACAAACATACAAGCCTTGCAGTAAATATGGACAGAGTGGAAGTTGAGTCAAGAAGCAAACATGTGACTTGTTCCTGTTTAACTGGTAACAGCGAGTGCCGAGGCATTTAACCAGCCGCAAAAACCTGACAGACAATGGTTAAGCCTGTGTTTTAAAGAGTAGCTCGTACTATGGTCAGCTCCGATACTGTGAGGATGTGGGTCTCAGACATGAACTTTTGCTGGTTTTGTATAAAAATATGAAAAATGAGACCGTGTTTAGCTTTATGTCTGATATGTAAACCTTACTAAATGTTATATTAAAAGTCTGATGTCGATCTACAACGTCTTTGTTGTTACAGATTTTGTAATACCAGTTAAAAAAAAACAAAACAAGTGGAGTATCAGTTGAGACAGAGCAAGCTTTCCTTTGTTTCTTGTTTATTACGTTGCGGTACATGAAAACATTTGATGCCATCTACACATTTAACCGAGTAACTTACAGTTCCCTTATTTAAAAAGCCCATTATTCATGCCACAACCATTGACTGTATATACCAGTATATACCACTGTATATACCACTGGCCAAAAGTTTGCGTGTCCATTTCCTACAATGTCATAAATTCACTGATCAGCTTTGTGAACAGACTCTGTCATCCATCCGGAAACAAAGAATTAAGGCTAATGCAAATCATTCTGTGAAGAAACCGACTTCGATGCCAGAACTAAACAGGTCATGCAATCAACAAAAGCTGAGATCTGCATGTTCAATTGTGAAATCCCCGTGCGTGCAGGCTTGCCTCTGCACAAGAAGTAGGCGATCTAGCAGTGATCTAAATTAGGCAGCAGTGCAACCTGCTATCAGACACAAACGGTTATTTCGGTAGCTGTACATGTGGCAAATGAGGGCAGGCAACATTTCCTGGCAATTCTGTTTGAATTGTTTAAAAAACACTCAGCTGTTTAGCCTTAAACTTTCTATTGCTTAGCCGTTAAAAAAATACCCTAATGTACAGACAAGAGAGAGTCTCAAAGTTAGGAAGTTCCTCCCCCGTTGTTACTTCTCCATTAAACCGAGTGGATTTCAAATGTTGTGTGGCTTTCTGTCAGAAAAAAATTATAATTTAGATTAAAGTACGTAATCTAAACGACATTCTCAACCCAGATTTCAGGTACTTGTTCTTTATGCAAACAGACCCATGAACCTGAATTCATGCGATCTTGTACATCCCTGCATTAAAGCACTTAAGTGGTAGTAAAGCTCACCCGCTAATCAGTAATGTTCTGTGTGCATAAGAAGGAAATATGGACGGATAACCTTGATTATCAAAGGGTTAGATTACAGGGTGTATTGGATGATGTCAAGAAAACGGGAGGGGGGGGGGGCTTAAAAACCAAGGGGATGAGGGGACACCACTCCTCCATGTTCTACCACTGCTGAGGAAATGGCACGCAGGTTCTTGAAGGTCTGCTTGGACGTGCCTGATCTCAGGAACTTGATCTCCTGCATGATCCTGCCATGGGCCTAGAGAAATAAAGACACTGTTAAGGAAGCCACCTGCAAGTCAACAAAAGGGATGTGGGAGTAGAACAAACTTTACGAAAACAGCTACGGTCACACGGTTTATGATGTTCTACTGTTTTTCTGCACCTGGAAGGGAAACGGCATTGTCAAACAGTACGACTATTTGCACTCTTAAATGCACAATAAAGGAAGTGCGCATGCAAAACGTGGAATGCCATAATTTTCTGTGGGTCAACACTGAGCTTAAGATAACACTTCATGAACCGCCGGTAAACTTAACCATGTGACATTACCGGCAGTCTTGAGATCCTCCAGATAGGAGAGAGTTATCTAATATCAGTTATTTAATTATGCAATAACCACCAGGTAATACTGTTGTGCTTTTGTTCTCAAAATACCTCAACACAATATGCAACCAGTAACCCACTATAACAAATGGTGACTGGTAAAGAGGGAGTTCTATTCGGCTTCCTTTCTCTGCCTTCTCCCTCTCATTTGATACAGCACTTCGGTTTGAGCTAAACGGTTCTGCACCTATAGTGCAGCATTTCCTTGTGAAACAGCACACAAGCATGCACGTTGTGGAACGTGAAGAACAAGACGCTGCTAGTTGCTAGTGTTCAGTTACAAGCACAAATTAACCAAAATATAAACGCGCGCGATGGAATATAAACAGAACTAATCAAAGCAATCACAGCTCGCTGGGTGCACACAACCAAGAGGGAAAAAGTCCACTTGAATAAACATTTCCGAAAGGCAATGCAGTTTCACCTTTTAAACGCCTTTAAGTAGGTAAATCCAGCAGTGTGCTACTAGTAGAATGTCACATCGGTCAAATGACCGGCGCTCTGCACTTCTAGCTATAGGTTATAGGTTGCAGGCGCAGCACGTTTTGAGTTAAGCAGAGTACAAACGTTTCGTGTTTCTCTGTGTCCTAAAAGTGTCATAGTCCATGAAAAATGTATCAATATTCATAGAAATAAATTCAAGTTTCAAGCTATATTCAAAAATAGCTGAAAATAGAGTAAGTAATACATGTGGCAGTAAAAGAAAAAAAAAAAAACCACATGCTGAACGTCTTTTGTATTTGAGCTGCTGTTTATGCCACATCGTCTGGAGTTAAAACAGGTTTTTATTTCCGATTGTAATTTGCTATAATTGTCAAGATAAGTGGTTCAATTGAACAGCATACCTGGAGTCCACTAAGAATATAATGTAGCTAGGGTTTGGAATAGGGAACAAAGAGAAAAAGGCTACAGTTATCAGACTATTTATTATCCAAAACATTACCTGGAAGGAGGTACATTCGAATGACGGGGTTTAACTGTGGTTCCCTGCTTGCCTGATTACAGTCCTTTAGCTAATATTCCCATAGAACACAGGACATTGGCATGCCCTCCCTTAGAGGGTTAGTGGTGGTGGGTTAGTGTACTCGACTGCCGCACCACGTGACAAACCGTACTACACAAGTTAACGTCAATACATCAGCTTACATTATAAAGATGTGTGTACTCAGAAAGTGTGGATTTAGTGTTGTATATTCCTGCTACTCTAGAGCCCATATTTCTATACAGGGATCAATAAAAAGTATGAATCCAACCACAATCAACAATACAAAATGGTGGAGACGAGTTTCCAAGCGGTCCGGAAGAACACAAAGCGTACTGAACATCTGGATCTATTGCACGGCAGTGTGGGTAGAAACTGACCTCAGTGCACCAGGTTTCACAGAGCATCTTCTCATGCTGAGCAGATGAGTGGCCCTGACTCAAAGACCGTGAGGCCCTGTAGGAGGAACACACCTTAGAATCAGAATATCCGTTATACTGTGCTAAAGTATAGAAATACGAGCAGGGAAGGGAGTGTGTACCTGGACAGCACAACAACCATGGCATACAGGTCAATTGCGCAGTCTGCAACTCTCTTCAGCACAAACTGTTCATCTGTAAAAAAAAAATAAATAAATAAGAAAATTACTCAACTCGAAGGAAATAGACAAGTATATAGTTACTACTCAAACTGGAAAAAAACCAATACCATTTCTTATTAATACTAATCCAGTCCCATTAGAGGAAGCTAAGGCAGAAGACGGATTCGAATACAGAAGTTGTATTTGACTACCAGAATTGCCTTAACCAAGCAAAAAGGAAATCAGTCAAGCAGGTTGCCACAAAATTGCAAGGTCTGCTGTTTGCACAAGCATGGTGAAAACCATAGTTAGAAGATAAAATTTCAGCTCTGCGATGCTCAAAGATACGTTTAAAAGTCAATTCATAGGCAAGAAAACAACAACCGTGCACTAGGCATTTTTCCCCCCCCGAAAAACGTCTCTTAAGCAGAACAGACCAGCACAGCCTAACTAACACGCCCACTTATCAAACGGACGAAGATTTGTTTTCCCACAAGCTAGTTCGAATTCTCGATGATCTCACACTACCCATTGTTTGCTCGATAAGTTTAACCTGCTGAGTCAAATCAGTTGGCCTTGGCAGCGGTCGTGCAGTGATTTGAGGTCCTGGACTACTGACCAAAAGGTTCAGTGTACACGTCTATAGAGCAAGGCCTTTAACCCTCACTTAGGTTGTACGTGGTAAGCTGCTCTGGGTAAAGACATGTAAAAAGGCTTTGTTACGCATGTGTGGGTTTGAGCTAACATTTATTTTATATGTATGTGGGTCAGTTGTGTTGAAATGTAAAGATGTCTAAACCCTTATTCTATCCTTATGGAGCATGTATGCCAGGGGGATGCCAGTGACATCATATTTAAACCCTTACATCCAATGAGTAATCGCATTTCCACCTTAAGAGGGATGCACGTAATACTTTATACCTGTAACTGCCATTAAAAGCAGCCTTTAATCAGTCGGCAGTACCCAACTTTCGGTTCTTGTGTCGGCTGCAAGAGTAACCACAACATCACCACCGAAATAAACAAGACGCCAGTTCCATTTACCAAACCCCTAGTTGGACTGCATTCAAGCTTTTGGTTGGTTGGCATCGAGTTCACCAGTTTCACATGTCAAGATTCCACCAGAGTTAGATCTGGTTTGACAATTCGGCACGCCTGGTGTGTAACGGACCAGAAGGTCACGGGTGCAGCTTTTGGAAATTCAGTGTGCTGCCAGTTTGCTAGTTGACTAGTTGCTTGCTGTTGATCGTTGATCTATTTGATCGTTTTTGTTGCTTATCTCTTTATTTGGTGCTTGGAGCGTAAATATATTTTCTTGAAACCGGCAATCGTCTTGCAGGATTTTCTCGAAAATAGGAAACTACCCCTCAGTTTGAAATATGCCCTAATTCTGGGGGGCAGTGTATATTCAGTGTATATCCATAGAGGGCTTATGTAGGTAGGAATTAGGTACAAACTGTGGTTTTATAAGAATACTCGACTTACCAATGATCCTCTTGCCGTGTTTTATAAGCAGCTCTTCAATGACCTGGCCAAACTGTTCGATGGCTTTAACAGTCTGAGGGGAAAAAAAAAAAAAAACAATTAAAAAAAAAAAAGCACATTTTAAGAGCCTACTTATAAAATGAATTGGCGCCAAGCCATTAACATCACTCCAGCCACAATAAGAGAAAGATTGAATTATTCATCTTTCATTCTGATAAATCCTGTTCTAAAGGTTATCCAAAGGCTGATAAAACCATAGTTGAGGTTTTTTTGGTCGGTGGAGGTTCTTCAGACGGTCACTACGTTTCTTGCCGTCCGCAGTCCCGGTTTCTCTGAATTTGGCTATCAGTGATGTAACAGTGCTGTGAGAAATTGACAATCTTTTGGGGTGTCGGTTATTGAAGTCTGTTGTCTGTTGCTATGATACGGCAGTTCCGTTCCCCTGACATCAGAATGATCAATTCTGCTTTCAATTACCTGCGTCCTACAACAACATTCTTGAACTTTTTGTGTTGATAACTTTTGAATGATGGCAACTGATTTCTGGGACAATTCTGGTCTTCTTTGATATGCTACCTGACCACCTTCCCACTGGAATAATATGGGAAAAAATGGTGTCCTGTGACTTTGGACTCGCCCTAAATATACTGTACATCACAGCCAAGCCTGCGTAGCTTACAACACATACATGAACTCACAGCTGGGTGAAAGCTAACACAAAGTTTATTTTATAATAAAGTGTTGAATATCGCATGGAAAGGACTAAATAATGCCATGAAATTGAAAAACAAAATCAAAATGGTTCGTCCATTGATGTTACTGGATATTAAACTCTGTAGGGACAATCATACAGTCAGTATTTTCTCACCAGGTCTCCACTGTGAGCCAGTTCTGGGTGGATACTTCCCTGTAGAGTGAGTCCTGTGCTCAAACCTGCCCTCCTGCATGGCACAAAAATAGAAATGGTACCTTAATTTACTGTCACAGATTAAAAAGGCCCCAAAACAATAGATATTGCAATAGATATGCAATCTTATATATACAGGGTGAGTCAAAAGACACAGGACACTTTGCTTGCCGTGTCGTGGACTTTTTGTTGAGGTTACTTAGTTGGTGGCGGTTCTTCAGACCATCACTATGTTTCTCCAGTCCCGGTTTCTCTTAATTTGGCTATGGGTGATGTAACAGTGCTGTGTGAAATGATCGGTTGGGACTGTGGTGGCCTAGTGAAGTACTGGATTATGAACCAGAAGGTCCAGGGTTCAAATCCCACCTCTGCCACAGTTGGGTCCCTGAGCAAGGCCCTTAAACCACAATTGCTGGGATTGTAAAACTGTATGAACTGTAAGTCGCTCTGGATAAGAGCGTTTGCTAAATTACATAAACGTTCAAATCTGTTGCTATGATACGGCAGCCATGTTTCCCAGACATCCGAAATTTCACCTTTAGTTACCCGTGTCCAACAACACAGGTTTTGAAGTTTGTGTTAATAACCTTTGGACCACAATAGATAGCCAAACGATTTCTAAAACAATTATGGTGTTCTTTGATATGACCACATGACCCAATACTTGCCCTTCATCCCATATGACCACATTTAAGATGATGGCCATGTTCAGGACAAGACAGGCCCCCCTTAGCCATTACTTCTTGGGATATTCAGATATGTCATTTTTCAGATATGTTTTTTTTCTTTCTAAAATTAAAGGGTGTCCTGTGACGTTTTGACTCTTTTTTTGCCTGTATAAGGACATTTCTGACCTCTTGGCACGTTTGGTGATCTCTCCAGCCAGTAAACCGGCATTGCTGAGGGGACTCTTCAGTGCTTTCTGTAGATTCTTCAGCTGGTTGCCTGCATTCTGCAAACCAGTAGGTGTTAGAGGGCCCTCAAATGTCATGAAAGTCATTTCTAGCTCTGGAAGGTCATTTACATAGCTTCTAGTGGAAAATATTGGTTCCATTTACAGCAGGTTCCACACAGAAGGTTAAAATTCGATTCTAAAAGCTAAATGAACAGTAAATTGCTTGATAAATCATATCCATTCTTAGTCATTCACTTTCACAATGATAGTTCAACACAGAAATATTACAAATGACAAACAATGCTGTTGTGGTGGACAATTTGAGATTCAAAGCCTTCACGGCACCTCAGCTGTCTACCAGTCTGCCTATAACTCTTCCATCCATACCGTTATGGAAATCGGAGAATCAGTGGACATGGCTTAACCTCTATTCCCGCTCCACGAGTGACTCAGTTTATTTATGGTACAGTATACGCAACATAAAAGCGTCGCTTGTCACTGTCTCAGCACTTCACTATCAGTCATAACAGCTGTACATGAACATGTACACGAGGCAACTGTTAATAACCGCACATCTGCAGCATTGCAGCTTCAGCAGTTTTTACAGGAAGTGTCTACCAGGTGCTCACTCGTTTTCTTGTCAGCCCGTCTGTTCCTTGTTTACCTGGAAGCCGTTGAGTGCCACAAAGAGTCTCAGGATGTCGTTGGTGCCCTCAAAGATACGGAAGATTCGCAAGTCTCGCATGACCCTTTCAAGACCAGCGTCCTGTGTTAAACAATACAAAAATTTAAGGCTGGAAAAAAAAAAGAATACAATGTCAATTTCTCTTTTTCGACTAGTAAGCAATGTGTATGGTTTGATTTAGTTGTTCAGGCTTAACAACGCTCTGAACTGGCTGGCATGGTGAAGCAGTACGTAACGCTGTTGCCTTACAGCTCCAGATACCCAGTTTCAAGTCCCAGTCTGGGTTGTGTGTGTGGAGTTTGCATGTTCTCCCTGTGGTTGTGCGAGTCTTCGCTGGGTAGAAAGGCATGGGTTAGGACAACTGGTTTCTCCAAGGTGTTCAAGTGCAAATGAGGGACCAGGCGTGCAAACCCTGGATTGGTTCCCTGACTAGGGATGATTCCTGCCTTGCAGCCTGTGCTGCCAGATTGACACCAGCATTCCATGACACAGAGCTGAATTAATCACATATGGGACTAAATAAATATCAGAACAATCCAAATGTATCTATCTATTTTTCTATCAGACTGGAGAGGAGCCGAGTGCACACGGACCAAAAAGCAAGAACACTGTTGTGTTGCATAACACAAGGTTGAGCTTTGTGGCTGATTGCTTTATGACTGCACAGGAAACCTTGCTTCCCTTAAATAATATTATAACATGGTAATGTAATTCTAACAAGTGTCTATATTAGTAATTATTCTTGATGAAATTCAATATTGCATCAAAAATAGTTTGTTCTTTACAACTCAAACTCCTCCCAACACACAGTGAACGGGCAGCGTTTTTAATAATCACGCATGCTTTAATCTGGTTAACTGCTTTAATCTGGTTTCGCACCCCAAATTTCCCCACAAGAAATAATGATCACACTAAACATTCGAATCATCATGCATATGAAATGAACCCAAAACAAATTTAAAATCAGAACCTCCTCTGTCATCAGTATGGTGAGCTGACGGCATACTCTAACAGGCAGGAGAGGCGGCTCGATGGAGAGGTTAGTGCTTGGAAGGGGTGTCTTATTCCAAAAGGACTGAACGGATCCGAGTATCTGACCTTTGTAGAGGCTGTGAGTAATTTAGGGAAATGCATGCTAACCACAAACAAAGCAGACATCAATAAAAGTGTTGCATGTAGGGCAGTCTATATAGTGCTCACTGAATGAGGAATGAGAGAACCGTTTGAGAGACACTCAAAGGCTGGGACACTAGCCGTGTTGGTAGCCAGTGAAATAAAAAAATTAAAAAAATCATACATTATGTGAAAGCATGTCTTTCCCTACATAAAAAAACTACAAGCTGTCACTGATTTGCTGTGTGACTAACGTAAAGATAACAATTAACTAATACATTCTCATTTATAGACACGGGCAAAACCAGTTGCTTCAAATCTAAACCAAAATATGTGAACCAACAGTCTTAAAAAAAACAATAAGAAAGAGGAAGGAACTATTTTAGAAATAAGTTAAATATGCTGATTCATGTACATGAGCTGCCCACTTCTGCCTCAGATCTGCACACTTCTACATTGGGGAGAGTCTGGATCAGTTCATCTTATGTCCTTACACATGATTGTTTTTTATAGAATTAGGACAGTGTTTTCTGAGGACAAGGAAAGAGAGGGAAAAAAAAAAAATACCGACTGTGCGGACTGTATGACATTTTGAGTGAAGTTTCACATTGCTGCAAAATGTTACTGCAAAAGTGTGTACTGTGGTTAAAGGCTGTCTGAGCCTCCACTGTCTTTCTTAAGGGTTCATCAGACACCTACATGGTTTTCCATTCCTCTAAAGCCTTTCTTTGTATCTGCTATAGGTGTCATTTACATAGGTGATTTTTAAACACTATACCGTCAGTGTTTTTGTGGAGACACTGGCACGGGGCTGAGGCAGGGTGGATGGGGGTACTACTAAAAAATGCAAACGTCAGACCATTGTTGTACATAGGCTTGATTTTGTTACACAAACGCTTAGTGAGTACAGTGGTAACTTGGTACGAGGGCTTGAGAGAAGGTTCCCCACAAAGAATAATCCAGTCATGTTCCAGACCCCCAGACAATCCAGTTAATAAGGCACTGTATGCTTTGAGTGGCATTGTTTAGTACTTAAATACTATCCCTATCGCTCATTTTTGCCATTTTATTATTTATTTTCACGGTCCACTGAAGATGTGACACTTTGATCTAATGTAAAAGTAGTCCGTCTATAGCTTGTATTCCAGTGTACATTTGCTGTGCCCTCAAAATAACAACACACAGGCCATAAACTGATTTTCAGAGAACCGCTTCTGCACACGTCCTTGTGACAGCACACTGTCTAAGCAGGTTTGTTGTGGGAAGCAAGTCTCTCCCCATGTGTGACTTACTCGCTCATTGCTGCAGCTACAGAAACATACACCAGGCTAACCGAACTCTTTAAAGGGTACACTGGGGGTGGAATCAGGCTTGGTGGCAGGTCACCAGTTAGATGACTGACTGGTTTGGGTTGGGTTGGTAAGGGCTACCAACTGAAAGCGCAATAATTTTGAAAGTGCATGAATGGATCATACTGGCTGTGCATAACAATAAGTCAGTATAAGACTAACCTTCATAAAGCCCATTCCACCCATAACCTGAATTGACTCATCTGTCACCAACCAAGCGGCTTCCTGAAAACACCAGACAACAATGTTAAAACATATGGACTCGTTTGACTTCTTTACTTATTTAGCATGAACACAACGCTTAAAACACACTCACAGAGGCAAAGATTTTGCTGATGGCTGCCTCGATTTGGAAATCTGTTGCTCCACTGTCCATGTTCCCACTGACCATGTAGGCCATTGACTGTGTACAGAAGAAAAAATATAGCAATCAACTTCCCAAAATATATAGAAATAAAAATCATTCTTTAGAACCTGAGGAAAATCACAGCTCCTCCTCCCAGTTCTCACGTGTGATTCAATCACGTAGAACTTCACAAAGCCTTTGCTTCCTCTACCACGCTAATGGCCTTCTAAAAAATAATGTGTTTATCGAAACAAAAGACATCAGATTTCAGTGACCCAGTCGGTGTCAAGCACTTCCATTATTACCCCTTTCAATTTAAAGTTTACAAGCATTACAAGCTCATATCACCGACAGTGACCATCTTTAAAGGGCCAATGCATTGTTTTATTTATATTTGTTTTTGTGCAAGTTATCTACTTTTCACCATATATATAATATAATTATTAAAAGTTTGTAACTGTGTTGCTGCCTGCTTGGCCAAAACTTTGCTTTAAGAAAAAAATAAATACATTAAAAAAAAAAAAAAAAACTCTTACACTCTATTACACTCCATTTCATGCCAGTGTCACCTAAAATGTTCTGTACTGTCCTGTACCAAGTTCGGGCATCCCACTAACAGACACAGTGACACTTTATTCATGATGTAGCGTATACACTAGTCCTTTAGAAGATGTCATTTAAAGCTTCTTCTTGAGCCACTATGAGGATCAGATCCTGATAAGATTTTTCCTCCATGCATTTAAACATAGTCAAATGTATCTTCAGTCAGCCTCACTGAAATCCAGTTTCTATATGTAATACATAAATCCGCACATAATACTCAATCCTTCCAATTCAACTTTCAATTTCGACTGTTAAAAATGTCTGTGCCATGTGATTCTATGGTGAGGAGATCACAAGAGGGTGATGTCAAGACTGGTGGGTTTGTGCAACCAGATTCAAATTAGATACCAACGCAACTTTATGCTGCCTATCCTTATCTAGTGTAACAGGTTCAGAGTTAGCATTTTAAATAATACCGGTAACAATACATTATCTACAGTAACTATCTGCACATGCTCAGTGGACGTATTGTGCCATACCGGAACATTAAATTAGTTCCTCTTTCAGCTGCTCCCCTTAGGGGTCAGCACAGTGGATTATCCTAATCTGCATATTAGATTTGATTCAGGTTTATGTCTGATCCCCGCTTTCGTCGGAGCGCATGTTTGTGGCCCCCCCTCTAGTGGCTGGGCTTTTTTTAAAACCATAAAGTGCCAAAATAGTCACCTAGTCATTCCCTATATTCTATATGCCACAGAGAATATTGTTTGCATAAAGGTGACAGTCTTAATGGGGTAGCAAACAATACCCCGCGGTCCCCTATACGGCTTTGCTCATTACACTGATAAGAGGCTAATATGCAATATTATGTACAGAAGTCTAAACCAGTGCATTTTCAGTACAAACACACATTAATGGCAAAAGTACAGTTTTCAGGTGAGAGAGGGAGAGAGAGAGAGACGGGCGGTGCGAGAGAGAGGGGGCGGAGAGAGGAAGAGAGAGA
>JAUZST010006939.1:0-39845 GCA_034779995.1 Parotocinclus haroldoi
ACACACACACACACACACACACACACACACACACACACACACACACACACACACGCACACACACACACACACACACAGTCTTACACTAAGGACCACTTAAGAGACACCAGCTAACCTAACATACATGTCTTTGGACTGTGGGAGGAAACTGGAGTACCTGAAGTAAACCCACACAGACACTGGGAGGACATGCAGATTCTACACAGAAAGGTGGACCCAGGCCCCAGACTGCTCCACCCTGGGATTGAACCTACCTTCTTGCTGTGAGGCAGTGGTGCTACCCACCGAGCTGCCAGCTACAATAACATATTAAATATAATTTTGCACAGAAATATAAGACAGTATATTGTATACATGATAACAAATAGATAGTTTTGGTGGTTTTGAAGTTGTAATAATTAATAAACATCCAGTGCAATTATGGAGAATGTTTTCATCCACAAAATGAATCAAACCTGTGCTGGTGACTTAACGAAGTACTCACTTTAGCATAATCAAGAGGTAGCTGATCTTCTGGGCACTTGAACACACCCTCACTGTCAGAAACAAGCAAGTGAATGGTTTTGAGTGAAGCATAAACAGCAATGACTGCTAGAATAGTGAGTAATTTTGCAGAGTTTAATCATATACGATATGCTTTAATGTGGGCTCACATTGCCTCTGATACTGTAAACTAAGGATATCACTACTCCAATCATGTGACAACTGCAGGCTGGACCTCCTCCCCGGAAGAGCACTGAGACCATTGAAAACACACGAAGACAAATCGCTGTACAGAGAGCAACCTAACTTTTCAACAAGTGCCATTAACCAACTTGATTTACATTGCATCAGGCAACTGATAGTTGTACTTAATTTTTTGACAAAGAACTGAAATGCAAATCTGTAACTGACAGACCTCTCTCTGCCAGAGGCAGTAATAAAAGGAGAGCGGACCCAACTTACTCAAAAAACACAACAGTGGCACCTCTGCAGCACTTGAACTTGAACCCTGAAGTTCAGGGTCAGCAGTAGTTGAATACCATAATCCATGCCTTTATACAGTCCTAGAGCATAGATATGGCTAACTACAGCGCTGCTAAAGGTTCAAAAACACAATATTCTTTATTACAATATTGTGGCAACATTGTTAGTGGAATTAATACACAAATGCATAAATAACAAAAAGAGAGAACTCTAAATTGAACACCTAAGAAAACTAGTTGACTAATTAATTGACAAAATACATTAATATGGTCATGTAAATGGTTAATGTTGTGAATGGTTCAAAACTTAAACTTGAAGATCATCTACATTGTCACCTACTTAGTTCATAGTTTAATATATAGATACACACACCTGCTAAAAATATCTGTCACTACTTTACACCTGGTTTTGGAAAACTGAGAAAAATCATGCAGTCTGAACAATGTTCAGAATGTTAATTGGAACATCAGCCTCACTTGCAATAGCACAACCTTTTTTGGTATGTGCTTCACACTTTTTGGCAGAACAACATGCCGATTACATTGGTATGTTTCCATATACTAGGGGCATAAACGACATGTTCAGGCTCATATCCCATTTACATAACATGCAGAATTTGAAAGGCAAAATGCCACCTAATTGCAGAGGAACATGCACTTTTTACATACGCCCCTTAGTTTGCTGTGGATTTACTGAGTCAATGACGACTAGGATGAGTATAAATATGTAAACTATTGCTGCATGATTACAGTGATTTGCTGCTATTGTCATATCTATGTGTTTTGCCTTTCTGAGTTCAGGCCCCAGCTGCTAGTTATCAGCATCATCCTCAATCATACACATCCCATAATAAATAAGCTGATCTCTGTGTGTACATACATATTCCACAGTGCTAGGATCTACATATTTGATTACACCTACACACATTCAAAAACTATGATTATTCACTGAAACATGTTAATGCTTGTCAGTTAACATATCTGTTTGTTTTTAGTTTTACTAAAGCTGCAGCTCCATCCTGACCTACCCCCTGATCATATAGCAGAAGTTCTATTATGTCTCCAAAAAAGATTCCCTAAAGATTTTTCAAAAGTATGAACAGATGTTTTCAGATCAGTTGTGTGGAATGGTATGTTATAGAGCCAGGGGTAAAGGAGTCTGAAATGATACGTAGGGAACTACAGTTTTAGTTAAAGTAAACCTAGTTTACCATTAATATGCAATATACATTAGTATGTAATGCAAATAAACAGTTATATTAATTGAGTACTGAAATGTATCATCTGATTTTCACACAAATCCTAATAGTAGATGAAGAGAACCCAGTTGACTTTTATACATTTATTTCATTTGTCTATTCAATATTACTCATTAATTTTATTTGTCTATTCATTTATTTACCGTGAAAATGATATCTATATCTGTCAATGGCAAAAAAAATGTGAAATTTTGTTTTCAGTACATGGTGTGACTGCTACTAACCCCAACCTTACATTTCCAGTAAATTTTAATCAGTCCTGCACTACAACTTGGAGGAATTCAAGTCCAACATACAGTACAGAACAGCCTTAACTCTGGGATGTTTCTTCATATGAACTGTTTCTACAACATTTTTGTAGGATTAAGATCAGTACTATGGCTTGGTCATTCCAGAACATTACCTTTAATCTTCTTTACCTATTTCTGGTAGAATTACTTGTGTATTTAGGACAAATGTCTAGCTGTATGGTCCATATTTCAGCAATGATGCCAAGCTGTCCTGATGGCAAGCTGGACTGTTTTGTTTCTTTTAGTAGAAACAAAGCTTCTCAATAAAACCAAAACATTCTATTTCAGACTCATCCAGCCAAAAAATGTTTCGGGTTATTTTTCTACTCTTCTGTCCTGGTGACATGTGATGGGAAGGCAAATGGACAAACCATAAATAGGTGCAATAATAGCCAGGGCCAGGAACAAGTCAACAGTAAAATGAGATCTGAAAAAAGAGGTGTAGCAGTGTAAAAAAAAGTAATTAAGCAGCTCTTTAAGGAAGGAGAAAGGGGCCGGGGTGTGGATTATGTCGTTTCTGAACTTCCTCTGGTGACCATTATCCTGACAACAACAGTGTAACCCCTCAACATAACAATGGACACAGTATGAAATCACTAGGCCCTCCAAGAACATCACACACATTTAAATAAAATTATCTGTGATTTAAAGTCATTGTTAGTTAATGTTAAATTCATAATGAATGCATCTAGCAAAAAATATTAAAGTAAATAAATCAAGTTGCAAGTAAATATATCCCATATATGAAACCAAACAAGTTTTGTTTAATAGCTGAGCACTCTCGTTTTATGGAGCATACCTCAAACAAATTAAATTGATTTAATTATGACACTTTTGCTACTGGTGGAATCCCCAATACAATCGCCACTATCATGTATCATCTGAGAACAATTCTAGACCATAAACCACGATGGACAGCCCTGCAAATTCCATTTTTAAATAACGGGATTATCAGGCATTCTTCTGAAACAGTAACTAAATTTATAGCTGGAATGAAAAATGTGAGGATCATAGGCATTAGCCATATTATGCACAAAGCCAAGCCATTTACTTCATCTTGTTACTCAGGTCATTATTGGATGAAAATAATGTGTTTATATAACGATCAAATATTACTACAAACCTTAAGCTACGAAAGCTGTGCTGACATCAAACACATGATTTTGTTTTCTTAAGTTACAAAACCCTAGGGATTTGTTTTGCAAAAAACTAGTAAGACATTCCTTCCTGGTGCAAGCGTCATTGTTCCTTTAAACAAAATGCCATGATCTGTCATGACCTGTCATGAGGCATGTTTGTTTTTTCCAACATTGCTATTTAACATAACTATTGTTAGTCACCATATTGATGAAGGATGAGTCATGAATAAAACCAGTAAACTAAACAAAACCTGCTAAACAACATGATCTCTTTTTTGCCGTTTTGTATGACTTACTATCAGTTTTTTATTCTGCACTTTGTTGTTGTGATCTTTTTATGGTTGTCCCAGCCTTCATTGGGACATCCTGTAAGTCTTTTGCAGAAATGGGGGAAGGGGGTTCTTTGTTGCCCTGGTGAGAAAGACTCCCACAGGGAGGTACGCTTTGCTGCTGAGTTTTGAAATTCCCTACAGTGCTCCCTACGGTGTCTCTACGAATGTTCAAACTCTTTGACATCTTCTTATAACCATTGCCTTTTTGGTGTGCAATGACATGTTCTCCTCTTTCGGCTTTTGTGACAGCTGCTTAGTCTTCACCGCTGAACGCAACTTGAACACAACCCAGGGTGGTGACATATAAACACATCACAACTAAAGCAAATAATGGCTGGTAAGTGAGTTCCCAATGTGTTGCTCATGTTTCGAAACAATGTCAGCTAAAACAGATTGGCAGTAGGTTTTAAAAGCAGCAGTGTTATACAGAGGAACATCCCAACAGACCAAGAACTAGAAAAAGAGTGCACGGGATGGAGGATTATAAGAGAGTTTATGGTGTTTTAACAATGCAAGATACAAGCAACTGGAAACGCAGAAATCACTGTGAAATCATTGCAAGATGAGAGATTGCTATAAACATTCTTGGCATGAGCTAGCCAGAGTGCAGACTCAAAACAGTTAAGTACTTTAAAATAGGCCCTAATACATTGTAGCTCTCAAAACAAAACATATACTGTAAAGTTGTTCAAAGCGTTAGACTTCCCTTATCGTTTCCTATCATCTAATCATCTTATAAGGCTGGAGAATATAGAGCATGGATGAGGCCACTCCAATTTGTTCATTTGTGCACTCTTCTTTAGCTCACCCCGCAGTTTTTTCAGGATCACCTGTTCCCATCAAGTAAGTAATCCTCCAATCGTGGTCATTTTACTATATTCCAAGCTACATTTCTTGCACAAAGTTCACTTTTCACCAATATACTTTCAGATTTGAATAATGTGTTGGACAGTGTTTACCCCAGTTCTAGTAATTTCATATCCTTGTTGTTGTCTTGGTTGCCTGATCCAACTGAACCCTTTTGAAACACCGTAACAAAATTTCCACAACCTCGAGACGACTTCCAACATGCACGTTCAAGGTGAAATGTTACTCACTGCATTGCTTTGTGTTAAAAGCGTTGTCAAACTGCTCTTTTTCTAGCTAGTGTATTAGACAGGTTTTTAAATCCGTATGCAAGAAACCAGCTTTGCACCAAAAAGAGATGTATGTGCGAGATAAAGTTTTTGCCTAAGAAGTCAGTGGACATACTGGTTTCATTCACAATGAAAGTAAAGGAACTCTTCTGATGGTGGGCAAACAACCGTGGTCTCGCCCACACTAGGTTCTAAGTCGTATAAGGTCTGTCAGGTATGTGCTAGACTGATAGCACAAGTTTAAGCGGTGAGCTATGACTGATAACAGATACATGAACAATAAGCCTCATTGTTTCTGAAAAAGAACAAACATCTAAAATATGAAAACAATTTCGACAGCTATATAGTTGAACAGACATTCAGTTGACTTGGTTAAAAGATCCTTACAATAAAATGAGTCTGAAGGATGCAATGTTCGAAATGTTAAAAGCAATTTTAAAGAAGCGGCTGAAAATACTGCATGCATGCTCAGTATGTATGTGTTGAACGCTCATAGAGATGAGTAATCAAATGTTTTTGTACTTTAAAACGAATGCCATCTTGCTCCACCTGTTTAGCAGTAAGTCAGTACTGAGGTCTGGCGAGTGTTCATTCACCTTAGTTAGTCAAATGTAGCAAAACTATTTGAAAACTGTTTATTAGTGACATAGTTATGCAGTATTTCACACTAAAAAGGTTTTTCTGGGAAAAAAGCAATCCTAAAAACAAAACAGAAATTACCAGAACGATAAATTTTAATGTACTAGTCATAATAGTTGCCATGTACATTTAGAGTGTTTTTGTAATGAAATCTGCTGGTGTACAATGAGAAAAGCCGTACATAGAAGTCCAAAATCATATAGACTTCTGTACCCAACAGGCTAAAAGTTCTCAAAATGGTATCCAGTATGTAGGGAACATTAGACAAATTAATTATAAGTACAGCCTACAACTGTACGTCACAAAAACGTTAACATCCTTTAAATAAATTATCATGTTGTCTCATTAATTTTAATCTTATCTTCACTAAAAAACCTCAAATACGAAGCCTGAAATGTTTCAAATGTTTCACATTTGTTTAGCTACAGAAATCAAGCAAAGCGGAAAAAGAAAGAGGAAGACAATTATGTTATTGCCATATTTCCATTTCTATTTGGTTCAGAAACAAAACAGAAAGCAAACATAAGCAACACTTTCAGCAAAAATTAGCCATAAAAAATTAGCCACTACTCTCTAATGGTTTAATCCGGGAGACCAAAGAACAGTGGCTTTAATAGTGGCTCTTTGAATCCAACATGGAGAATTTTAAATGTTTTCGTACTTTGTCTATTAAAGAACATTTAATAGAAGTAGTTATAGAAAACCAAAGCAGTGTCCTGTGTCCACAATTTCAAATACAAACGGTATGAACAAACTTGTCATAGGTAATAGAGGTAAACCTTGCTTTTTCAACAAATTAACCTGTTTATTCATTCATTTGCAAAGCCACCAAGAAAAGGGGAAGTATCATGCCTGTACTGGCATCATTGCGCTGACTTCCAGTGAAATTCCAGATGGAATAAAGTTCTATTGTTTGTTTTTAAAGCTTTTCATGGCTTGGCACCGAGTTACATTTCTGACCTCATTCACTCGCTTCACATGCACACTTGACCCCTTATACCCTGTGTTCCTCTAACCAGTGGAGTTTGGACATTCCATGTTTCTGGTTAAAATTCAAAGGTGACGGTGGTTTTTCTAGCTACTAGAAGTAGCTACTCCAAGACTTTGAAACAATCTTCCAATATTTATAAAGGAATCAGTCATAGTAGATATCTTTTTAACTACTTATTCTGTCAGGCATTTGTGGTTCATGTGGTTAGTTCATGCGGTTAGTTGTGTTTTTGGGATCTTTTACATGATTGTTTAATTGCTACTGTTTTATGGGTCTTTTTCTTTCATTTTAGCTTTGTATGTTTTTAGTTGAATGTTTTATGCTTTTAGATATTGTGCTAGTTGATCTAGTGCTGTTCAGAACTGGTTGGCACTTACTGTCTTTTATATGTGCTATAGAAATAAAGATGATGATCAATATACAGTACCTAAAGCATGTTACTGGAACGAGAGAGGTAACAGGAGTACCCAGAGGAATCTGTACAGGGAGAACATGCAAACTCTACACAGGAGAAGCCAGCGCTAACCACTGTGCTGCCCTGTGAACCTGATTACTGTCACATTATACAACGGATCGTGCTAATATCAGTACTTGACACATGGAAAAGTTCAAGCAGACAACAGTGCAACAGTTACAGTCACTTCATATGACATTACATCTTCTGAAAAGGATCAAATCAGATTGTCAGAGTGAGGCAGGATCTGTTCTCAGCAACATGATTCAGTAATAATTACTCAGTGTAATTAATTGTTCAGTGTATGGTGTATGGAGGAGGATATGTGCTATAATGGGGTTGTTTTAATCCAAAGGGCCTATGAACCTGTGTTAGGATACACATATTCATTAACCCCACATTTGGATACAACAATGGTTCAGTGACCATATAATCAGTCTTTTGACAAGTCTTTCCTGATCAGATGAAAATTAAACTCCACTGAAAACATCTGTGGTGCATTTAACAGGAACATAGACACAACATAGACTCTAGAGGTCATGGAGAGGTCTCAGAAAAGAGTCTTACAGTCTATCCAGTCTGTTTCTGATGTATTTTATATATTTATTGTGTAATTAATCACAGACATTTTTTCAAAACTTTTTTATGTCATCTTCACCATGGATGCCGACAATTGTGAAAAAACCTGTATAAGCGTTACACAGAGATGGGGAATAGACAGTTTAGTTTTTTTCTTGCCTTGGTTAATTTTGGAAAGCTCACTGTTTCTACTTGCCTTTAAAATTACTTTATATAAACCAAAAAAAAAAAACTCTTGGTAACAAGTTGTTGAAATCAAATGAAACTTTATATGTATGATTGGAATAATGATATACATATCTGATTACAATTATAGAGCAAAATGATAGGTATATTTGGAAGGGTATACAATTATAAGGTCACCACGAGGCCTCCATACTAGATCCTGACCATCATAGGATCACAAACAAAACCTGGATTAATCGCTAAAGATAATACGGTTCCAGTCCAGGTTTCTCGTGCATGACACCACTGCAAATTAAGGCAACGGTGGCTGACGGTCAGTGGCAGGGCATGTAATGTGCACTGTGTCAGCATATTTTAGAGGCATATCTAGTAGTCAACAATCTTTCACCAAGAGACCACTAAAAGCCTCTATGAGCATTTTATAAACAGCGAGTCGGGGAAGCGCTTTTACAGTTTCTAATCATTTATGTGTCTTCCTGCAACTTAGCTGCATGTCGAGTTTTTCAGCAACGCAACTTTTCTATCTGGGTGGGTTATTGCATCCGTCCATTCATATGTTAAAACTTCAAATATATACAGATGCATATTTATTTAATAAGCCCTACCTCTTGTTAAAAAAATGAATCCCTCGTTTAAAAGCTGTCTCAAATTCACTTTTTATACTAGTGAATTTGTATCTGCTTTGACGGTTGATTCTTGCTACTATTTCCTGTTTCAAAGATTCTGAATAATTAGGAACGTATGCCACGTATGCACCACTTTGCATCATCAAACACAGAAACGGTTTGTTGTGCTGAGTATAAACCAAGACATCCTTCTTTAAATGGTTATTGCTGACGCCTTATAGTTCCAGAGATTCCCGGTTCAATCCTGGCCCAGGATTCAGCCTGCGTGGAGTTTGCATGTCCTCACTGTGGGTTTTCCCCTGCTACTCTAATTTCCTCCCACATTCCAAAGACATGTGTTACATCTGATAGTCTCACTAAACTTCCTGACAGTGAACGCGACGAGTACACATGTAACCCTGTTCCTGTCACAAATATATCAATTGAGGTGATAATAAAGAAATAATTTTCATTTTCCTATTTTGAATGTTTGACATTAAATGCAATAGTGAGCAACTAAGCAAGAAAACCACCTTCAGGACATTGCAAATGCCATTAAAGCACCCAGAGTCTATAAAAAAAAACTATAGATAGCGTGCCATGACATAAGTGGTTGCTGAAACGTACACATTGTTGTGATGATTGAGCCACCAGTAATATGTATTGTAATCAAAAAGTTCTCACTAAAACTGTCAGTCAATTTACAGTTTTACTATGAAATTTCACAGTACATTTTATTCCTGGGAATTTCTTGGGTTATACCGTGTTTGTTACAAGTCCTTCGGGATACTGCTCTTTGCCAAGCAAGCAAATCGTAACAAATGTGCAACCTTTATACATTTATTGACAAATGTAGCTTGCAAAGCAAAGTGACTTTTGACAGGAAACTAAAGAATAAAACATTCATTAGTTTTGTTTAGTAAAACAAACTATAACGTGGACTATATAAACTGTGGTGTATGCTATTTATTACACAATAACAAGTGGTGATGTTAAGGTCACGTGATGACATTACGTCTGAAAGAGCGTACTAAGTAGGATATATCGCAATGAAACGGTAACTAGGTACGCTTTGGTAGGTCAGCGTTTGTGCAGCAGTGGTAAACACGTGCATGTCTGTACAAGTGAATAAAGTGTGTATAAAAAGTGTAAGCGTACCTGAGATAGTCCTGTAAGCAGGTATCACAGAACCTGTGCCCGCAGGTGGACACCTGCACCGGTTCCCTCATCGGCTTGTTACACAAAGGACACAGAAAGCGCCGCCTCGGTCGCTCCAGAAATTTACAATCTAAACCCGGCATGACGCCGTATTTATCAACCAACGTGCACGCTAATCAAACAAACAGAACACGGTCGAATTCAAATCAAGATTTCGTTAATAAAAGACACTCCGGTTTTGTGTACGTCTCGCTCCTCTGCGTTGCTGTGTGACATTTCCGGAATCAAGGTGCTTCACGAGAAAGACAATTTGTAATATGAAGCTCGAGTCCCACCCTTCAACCGAAACAGAAGGAGACCTGCTTTATCCTAAAATCAACAACCAGTGTCACTTCTAATAATGAATGCAGGATTTATAAGTTTGCATTTAAAGCATTTCACAGACGCCCTTACCCAGAGCCATTTCACCTCAGTCTTACAATGACTAATCCTGAGCCTTAACCATAGAACCACCAGGGTACAACTGCTCAACGTTGTCTTATCTTAATACACAACAAACAAATCGGTATCTTCAACTGCCAATTAACAACTGTCCAACAAAAATGATCTTACTTCCAATATTTCAAGTAGCAACACCGATTCCACTGGGATTTGAATCTGAAGACGACTTTCCAAGTCTAAAGCCACATTCCAAACACCTGTCCAACTGTTTAACAAAGCTCAATACATTCATTTTCTACAAACACCGCAATCACCAGAGCCACCACTGTTCCAAAAAGTTTATCTAAAAACTCTCATTAGCCAGTTTATGACGTGAGCATATAAACTTGCGGCCTTCCGACTAATAATCCAGGGCTTTAATCAACGAGCAACCATGCTACAAATGTCCAACAAAGTTTATCTTAATACTTGTGTGTGAGTTTATCACACATTTAGTTAACTTTATTTAGTTAACTCTGTCAGGATTTAAACTAAAGCAGAGCCTTAACTAGTGAGTCATCAAGAAAAAACAACATTCATATGACAGTGTTTAGGTAACTACACTCACTTTGCTCATGATTTTAGGTACAAAAACCATACGGGTGCACTGATATGCCTTACATTATAAATGGGAAGGCACCACCATAATAGCAGTACTAACACTATCATATGACATGGGAATGTGGTGCTGGTATGACTGCTTCAGGCAGCAGTGTCATTGGGGTATTTGAATGCCTTCTGCAGTATTTCAAGCAAGCTATCAAAAACACTGAAAGAGAGAACGCCCAGTCAGTGAAGAGTATATTTTCTATTACCATGCTTCACTTCATAATGCTTTGACGAATTATATGGCAACTACGGTCAGAAGCTTTACACCAATGAGGTACACCTATAAGAAATAATGATAATATAACTCATGTATTTCAATCTTAAATTTAGTCTTATTTTAACTGTCAACTGACCATAAGACACAAGCCAAGTGGCAAACCACAGTGCTTAACAAACACCATCAGATTTAAAGCTTCTCTTTGAGGTTAATTAATGCATACAGTGCTTATTTAGGTCTAACTGGACATAATTACAAACAGCCAAATGTAATTCAAGACTGATTATTGTAACTTTGTAGCGGATTATTTTATCTTTGGTGTGCCAATGCAAATGTTAAAATATGACAAACTTTAAATAATCGTACAAGGTACTTATTAACAACTATTCTGTAAGCAAGTGCTTTTATTGGTGTCTTCTGACTAAACCACATATCTTCCTCATAGTTTACACAGCCACTCGAGCATACATTTGAACTCAAACTCCAAGAAGATTCACGTGGGTTGCCTTTGATTTGCTGGTTTCATCGAAACGAGTTCCAACTTGCAGAGCCAGTTTTGCTTCCTCACAAGGGATATGCGGTTTGAGCACGGACTCTGTAGCCTGCCACACAGAGGTACAGCTCTATTCACTACATGAGAGCAAGCCTGAGAAACTGGACAAAAGTCCCAAACACCTTAACATGTACATTTAAAATTTCGCATAAAAGTTTGAGCTCTCCTGGTCAGATTACATGCTTTGCCGATTTAAATGAAAAGCACTATTATTATACACTGCTATTTGTAATGCATACAATTGAAAACATAGTGGGACAAAAATTAAACATGATTTTATCTGTGTAGTTGTTTGATTCAACTTTATAGATGGTCAATTAAGTTTCATACTACTTAGGCTTGTAAGTGGCTAATTAAAATTAGAAATAAGTTTTCTTAGACCTCTAGTCCTTCTGTTTTCTTTACTGTTTTGCTTTTCTTTACAAATCATATAGTCAGCAATAAGAACTTGAGTGACAAAACACATAATTTCACAAATTATTAGTATTTGCTGTGTTCCAACTTGCACGTGTGCTTGAGCTATCAAAATCTGATTAACCTTGCTATTTCAGCATCATTTCACAATATTCCAAAGAACAACTTGATATTGATATTACTGAATTATTGGTTTTCTCTGTCATAAAGTGCCTCCATAAAGCTTTATTGGCGTTAAGGTCAGGGGGACATAGCAAATACTAATAAATCCTAAATATATATATATATATATATATATATTATATGACAATGCACTTTTTAAAGTGAAACATTTTTTTCCTGTTGCTATGCTGAACGGATGATTTGTAAAAACATTTGTAAAACATTATAATTAAACATTAGATTTTAGAAATGCAAAATAAGAGCAGTTTTTCCTCCAATAACTTACTGCTGAGGACTTATCTTAAATCTATTTAGTTATTTAATTAAAATGTTATTATTTACTTAATTCTTCTATTACTACAACTCAAGTATTTCAATTAACATCTTGGCCACCCAAAGACAATGGGTCCCTTTTTGATTCTTGGCCCTCCCAAGGTTTCTTCCTTCAATATTCAGGGAGTTTTTCCTTTCCACTATCGCCCTAGGGTTGCTCAATTTGGGATTGGCCTTTTAAGATGACATAATATTGTAAAGCTGCTTTGAGATAATGCACCATTGTAAAAAGCTCTCTACAAATAAAAATGACTTTCATTTTCACTTTTCAGGCCACATTTAATGCCCAACTCAAAATGACCCTAATATATATATATATAATGGTGGTTTGTATGGGGTGAGGGTGTCTGACCAAATGTAAAAATTATTATATTCCATGGCTTTCCACTAGTGTTACAATACACACACACTCACAGGAGTGACTCTTTACCAGATCTGTTTGCTAACCTGTGTTTGTCCAAAGAATTAAGCTGCTAAGAACTGATTACATAAACTGTATTTGTAATACAGCTTTTATAGACGTCAGGTAAAAGGATAGTGCTACCTTTAAAGGTGGACTGATCTAACAAAACAAATGTTTTAATTTCAATTTTCATGTTTAAAACTGTGTTTTTTAAAACAATGTTTTTGTAATTTATCTTATAACCTGATAGAGGCAGCTTCCACCAAACAGCCTTTAAAAGTTTGGACTAAGGTATGATATATGTTTACTATACTTATAGTGTAATGGTCATAATAAACACAGACAATGTTTGTGGTTTAAATAGACTTTCCAGTCTTAATCCATCTGAGAGACATTGCAAAACTATAAAACATACTATAATGAAAGGAAACAGAAAACAAGTACATGCTTTTAGAATCTCTTGCTTAGATTACTGTAAAACTCTGTTACAGTCTCTGGGTGTTCCAGTGAGTCTATTAATTCACTCCAGTTAATCATGAACACAGCAGCTCAAGCTCTAGAAATAGAAAGTTTGACTATATTACCCCAATTTTATTGTCTGCCAATTAAATTTCACATTGACTATAAAAAAGCTGCTTCCAACCTAGAAGACTTACAATGGTCCTGCAGTACCTAAACGAACAGTTATGACCTCCCAAATTTTATTGCCAGTACCTATAGTGAAGCAGAGAGCAGACCTTTCTTCTACTGAGAAGTGTTCCTGCTAGAGTACCTGTTTACACCAGTTTGAACTCTTCCCATCACTTTTACTCGCTTCCTCTCCGCCAAGCTGTACATCTGCAATGCTTCAGTGAGAATCTGGAGGCAGGCAATGAATTTTAGCTCATTATGGGCAACAAGTTGGCCACACAAAAATGTTTTCCATGAGCCCAGGGCCCGGAAAATGTTGTGCATCCCCTAAAATTATGAGGGTAAGTCATTTTTAACACAAATGTACTACATTTCCCATAATGCTCCAGCATCTTTTCAAAAACTTGATGCTTACTACTGCTTTCAATCAGAACCACTTTCAAGAGTAATAGAAAGTAAACCACAATGTAGACAAAGTAATGATATCTCATAACTATATATTTAGTGCAATTAATCAAAATAATTGTGCTAATTTGTTCATTTCTCATTCATGCCAAAGTAACGCCCACTTTTGTGTAGAATCACTTAATCTGCTCACAAAATCAGTGGATATTTCATTAGGCTAGACTTTTTGTGAGCAGTATAGTGTTTAACAGACCTATTGTTTTATGCACAATAATGTTCACTGACAGTGGTTTTCTGAAGTGTTCCTGAGGTCATGTGATAATATCCGTTACAGAATGATGTCGGTTTTTAATGCAGTGCCCCGTTGCCCCTGTCCCAACTCTTATAACGTGTTGCAGGCATCAATTCAAAATGAGTGAATATTTTAAAAAATGATAACATTAATCTGTTTGAACATTAAATAGCTTGTCTTTGTAGTGTATTCAATTAAATATGGGTTGAAAAGGATCATCATATTCTGTTTTTATTTATGTTTTATACAACGTCATTGGAATTGGGGTTGTAAAGTGAGAGGTTACAATGTATATTATTTGATATTATGATAATTATTGATGAGGTTTGCAATAAAAAGTTAAATCATTTGTTCCATTTAAAAGAAGGTTTTGGACATTTGTATTTTCCAGCACGTTAAGGGTTTTCAGGACAGTGCAAATCTCCTATTAGTATACAAATAAACCACAAAACGCACAACGTAACTGCTGAAAAAAAGGTTTACTTAAAATTGCATTATTCATCACATGGATTATTACACAACAGACATATTAAAATGTGAAACAAATGAAATGTACGATGGCAGTGAAATGTTCAAATCATCTAAAACACGGAATTCCAGAGGAATGCGTTTCCACTCAGGAATGCTGTTTCAGTGTGCTCGCAGAAATCAATACTGTGTGTGAAATGATTAACAGATTGCTACACAAGTGCTACAGGACAGACAATGCTTTAAGGTCTCCATATTCCAGTGTTTGCAGTATAATTCTGCTTATAAAAGTGTCAGGCAATAATCGGAATCTGGTTCATTTCAGATACGCTTGCATGCGCAGTTATGGAATGACACAGCTATAAACTTTCAACAACCTTAAAGAAATATTTGTACATTATAACGAAATTAAAGTCACAAATTTGAAGTTGTTTTCATTTTTTCAATTAAACTTTTCATTTTAAAGTTTAAGTTGTAAGGGTTGACAGAGTTTCAAGTACATACTCTTTTATTAAAATGTGGTCTTGAATAGAATATGCTGGTATAAATGTTAACATGCTATGGTATGATGCTACGTGATAAGTGTGAAATGTGTTTTCCTTCATTAGACACAAATTGCCATAATAATAAAGTGCCACCGATATACTCAGCTCTATACTATGGGCTTTTTATAAGCAAGCATAAACATGTTGTTGTTGTCTAGCTAAATATTTCAGTCAAATGTTTTATATATTTAATATATTAATATTGATGAATGACTGTTCCTCATAGTGTATTATTACACTAATAAGAAGGCTTATTTAATAATGGTGCAACTCCAATAAAGCAATTACATAATCTGGACAATTCATTATGACAGGTCTCTACCACATTAGAGAATAATCATTACTTAACCAGAATTTCATTTCTATACATTCAATATTTCAACCTGAAATCCTTCATTTGCTACAGTTCTGTTATAAGAGGTGATTAAAAGGCGATTATCAAGACTGTTAATGTTTAGATTAAGGCAGGAAAGTGGAGCAGTACTTAATCAGGGACTGGACTGAAGGTTTTCCTTAGAGCCAGTGAGAAATCAGCATTGCTTTCTCAATCAGTAAGGAACTTCTGTAAAAAACAGAGCAGGGTTTTAGTAATTAGAAATATATCAATGTGTACACATTGAACCTTAATTTGAGAAAAATGTAACTTACTCTTTACATTTGCATTACATTAACAAAGATACACAATATTCATATCTATCATCAGATTCTAGTGCTGTCATAGGGTTCAAGTATACAGATTTTTGTACTATCCTGGTCGGTGACATGTGATACAAACTGAAGTACCCTCACCTGAGAAGGGTGCCAGGAACCCACAGCAGAAATGTTTGCAACAACTGCTGATAACAATTTCTGAACATACAATACTGCCAGGAATTACTGAGGTGTCCATTTGTAGGACTGTGATAGCTTAGTGGTTAAGGTACTGGGTTCAAATCCCACCTCTGCCAAGCTGCCAAAGCAGGGTCCTTGAGCAAGACCCACAATTGCTTAAACTTAAGACTGTGTCAGCTGTAAGTCGCTCTTGTTTACATTTACATTTCCAGCATTTCCAAACGCCCTTATCCAGAGCGACTTACAATTAATACAATCTTACAATCAGAGCAATGGTGGGTTAAGGCTCAGCTTGGCAGAGGTGGGATTTGAACCCTGGACCTTCTGGTCCAGAGTCCAGTCCCTTAACCGCTAGACTACCACAGCCCCACAGTTTGTTAAAGTCTAGGTGTTTCAGGAAAAAAGTTGAAATAATCTAAAAGTTCAGACCTTTATTTTAAATGTTATGGCTTTCACAGTGTCATAACTGTATATTAAAAGGTGCTATAATTATTCTGAATGTCCATATATTAAATGAAGGTTTAGCATGTGTATAAAACTTTAGGCTTGGACGGCTGGCAGTGTTCCAGTCATGTTCAGTTCTAAATCTGATGCATGCTTTGCACAGTTTTCTTGTGAAAATACACTTCATATGTTATTACAGTAACCAAAAAAGACAATTTGACTATGTTACTGTCTGGTCAATGTCCATTTCGATCAACAACCTGCTTCACAGAATGTAATGCAGTAGGTAACAGTTTCCCAAGTTCCCTGGTCCCAAATGTGTCATTTTAAAGTATCGAATACTAGCTGACGTTTTTAATAGAAAGGAGTAGGATTTCAATATCAGTTTTAATGTGCAACAATTGTATTATTGGACTAAGAATTTTGAAGGGTAATCTGACAAAATGTACTATACTGCTGATACTAGCTATGAGTGAGATAATAGTGTGTCAGTTATTGTAATTATACTTTATTTAACACCGTAGTAACTAATTGTTTAAATATACCACAATAATCTAGTTGGTATGTTTCTTTGACCTTTGTGATATTCTAATTAAATTTGAAAAATGGATGCAGTTAGTTTCAAATTGAAACATCACTTAACTATTAACTATTATTGTAATGCTAATATGTCCTGCACATTTGTGCATTTTGAGCAACACTTTCTGTCAAAATTAATATGTAGTACAAATTCCATATAATATATAGAATATTGTCATCATAGACATATATTCCTAAATGCCGCATTGGCATTGACACGTCAATGTGTCCCCCATATTGGTCCAGGCGAAACTACTGTCTTTTAAAAAAATAGTAGCTGTATTTTTCCTATTTAAAATGCACAATAACCAATAACCTAATTATTTCCCATGAATCGTTTTTATATTTAAGGCCTATTTGATCTATGTCGAGTCTAAAAATGCTTAGACTCCAGTTAAAATATACAATAGAAATTATTGTACGACATATAATTAAGCTATGAATACAATAAGACATAGTCCAACAAATAATCCTATTAATAACATAATAAAATAACAATATAAACTTATAGAACATATATATAATAATTATAGAATATGTGGTGTAAATAGTATAATACAATATGTAAAACAGTGACTACTATACTACAGATCTATTATATTACTATGTATACTACATCTACTATTGTTAATCTATTACTGTTATTGTTTTATTGTATTATTATGCGTTATAAAAAATTAATTAGGCTTGCTTTTCTAGTACAATCTTCAGAGTATTATGAGAATTTGCATGGACCAACATGGCGACGACTGATCCAGGTATCTAGGTTTATTATGTATATGATTGTAATCCTCAATCTTGCTATCTGAACCCCCTGAACCTGAACTTATCTCCCTTTGAAATAAATGATGATCAGGGTAAGTAACTGAGGTAAATGTTTATTTTTTGAGTGTTAGATGGACAATCAGATCTGCAGCACTACATTACACTGACATCACTGAAAGTAAGATATGGTACATGTGAATAGTTGTTTGTTTGAATTCTTAGATCATAGCTTTTATTATATAATGTTTTTTAGACAGCGTGCTTCTCTTCTATCTATTTGAAATTATAACAAATAACATGTTGGCATATTGTGGAAAATTAATACCAATAGTTTTTGTAAAAAAAATTGACATTATTAAACACAGATTAGACAAAGTTATTACCTGTATCATCACAGCACCAATGATAACCAGCATAGCCAAGAGAGCCATGCGGCCCAGCTTGGCCATTTCTATTTGTTTGAGAACGAAGAAGCGGGCCCAGTCCAGTTTCTTGGCCGTATGTGGTGGATAGCGCATTTTGTTCACTCCCTCCATCTTTAGCTGCTTAATGAGGCAGCCTCGAAGGTGGCTCAACTGGTCAAAAGTAAACTTGCCATGGTAGCAGCCCATCCCACTGTTGCCTGCAGGGGGAGACACAAACCTTTTTTTCATTTTAAAACCGAGTGGCCGAGAAATAACTAAAACCTAGTTTTCCATTACTTTTAAAACACTTTAAACAACAATGTCCACACCAGTTAAAGTGTAAATAAATAATATGTGCAAGTAAGTAAAATGCTATGTCATTTAGGAAGACTTTCTGCTCACCAACACCCCCAAAGGGTAGAGAGTTGACTGAGAAGTGAACCAAGCAGTCATTGGCCAAAACACCTCCACTTGAAGTTTCAGAAATCATACGCTTGATGAGCTTCAAGAGAAAAAGAGCAAAAATGAAGAGCAAAGACTCCTATGAATTGCTGCTTATCGCTTACTTCGTTTTATGAACATTTCATATTTTAGGAACGATTCCCAGATGTGAAAAAGTGAATATGTAATTTAAACATTTGCTTTTTCCAAGCAAAATTATATGATTATGTTGATTATGAGTAAAACATTTCAAATTGGCCACATCAGGATTTTAAATGTACTGTCAGTTTAGGTTCAGGCGGAACACATCCTATAATTAGGAATACTTTATATATAATTTTAAAAATACTAATATATTCACTCTGTGACAAAGGTAAAAACCTGTTCTAGAGAAATACAGCTAGAACATCAGTTCACACACATTTTTCACAACTGTCTTCTCTATGACATCAGACGAGATGTACAAAACTTTGAAATTTTGCTCCCCCTAGCTGCAATCATTCTGCGTTAAAGACCAATGTCTATGGACTTTATGTCCAGCCACCGCAGAACAACACCAAGTGAAATTTCATCTGTCTGTGACAACTCAAGGCACATGCACTGAAGAGTCAATGGCAATGTTATGTCAATTCCAATGGAAATCTGACTGCAGATTTTGACTGAGCAGTGTACTCCATATACACAATAACCTTGAGACTGATTAAAAGCTTCGAAAATTCGATCCAACATCACGTGCACAATGTCATATAGTGTAAACACTACTACTCGACTCGAGTCTGTAACAAGGAGATGGCAATGGTGCGGCATTTTAGCCAAATTTACACAAGTCTAAAATTACCTCTCAGCAAAATGTACCACAATTGTACATATTACACGTTATCATGAGAGCCCTCTATGATTCACCTTGGTTAATCAGATAAATATTCCATGAATGCTTTTTCTTCTGACTGAACTATCAATCTAATTATTATCAGATTATTAAGGTTGCATACAAACATGTTCATGCACACAGTTGACTTCTAAAAAATGTCTTTTATATTGACATAACAGTACACAAAAAAGGCTACATGGCAATCTCTGGTCATTTATCTTATGAAAATTGACACAACGAACGGTTAAACCTGATGGAAATGTGTGGAGCCGTCAAAGGAACCGTCCACCTGTGATAGGATATAGTAGGGAGGCAGAATATCTTCCACAAACCCTTACTGCTTAATAACATTACTTTTTATATCTTACCAACTTACTTAAACACAACTGCTATATCGGGTAAATGTTTCAACTTTATTGGCACATTACTTTTACCTTGTCGTCTGTGCTGAAGATATAGAGGGCAAGAGGTTTCTCTCTCTCGTTTATGAACTTGATAGCTTCATCCACACTTCGAACGGTCAGGATAGGCAGCAGAGGCCCAAAGATCTCTTCCTGCATGACTTTTGCCTCAGGTTTCACATCTCTTAGTATTGTAGGGGCTAAATGAGCAAGCCCAGAATCACCAGGGTTAGATGAACATCAACTTTTGTAGAGGATTTTTGTACAAGATTTGTAACTAGTATATCATTTCAGAACTGAACACCAGCAGGACAGGCTGCTTGATGTATCCAGGTAGCTTTATTAGCCAAGTGATATAGGATTTATTAAAAGTCCTTCAAATGCCAGACCAGTAATAGAGCTAAAAGCGTTTACCAATGTAGCTTTCTGACTCGTCATGATCTCCTCCCACTGCCACAGTGCTGTCTGCCATCAGTGCCATCACTCTCTTGAAGTGTCGCTTGTTTATGATGCGTCCATAGTCTGGGCATGTTTTTGGATTTTCAGTGTAAAAGTCCTTCAAGAACATTAATAAAACACCACATTAAAGGTGATGTCCCTTTATCTGCAATTTTACAAATATAATAAGCTAACATGTCGTGTGATACAACACTAAACATTTATGGTGAAGCTGAGATGGAGTGAATACTGGATTTTGTTCAGTGATGGATATAAAAATGAAGGCTCTGTTAGTGTACATTTGAGGCAATGTAAGTGTCAAAAAAGCATGTACACGCCATGTGCTAAGAAAAATAGTCATTGTGTCCTTTCCCCATCACACCCTGTCACTTTAAATGCAAATAAATACACTGATAGGTCTGACTGCTTCACTTCCACCAGTGGAAGTGTTCAACTCAGCAGTACCACATCTGACCAGCAGAGGTAGCAAAGGTGGACATGCCAAAACAGAGGAGTGGACTTGAGTCACATGAATTGGACTCTACATCCAGCCTTTAATGTGATAAACAGAGTTCTCCCTGAATATAATCATTGTAAACATAACTACTATGTTCTGTTAAATAATAAAAGTAATACACCGAAAATACTTGTTGGATTGCATACCCCTTTCATATATGCTGCACAGTGGTTTAGTCTGCTGACTACTGAATACAGAAAATTTGAAATTACAATAACAAAATTATCTTTTTTTGGTCAACCACATTCTTTTTGTAGCCTAAATAATTCCATTTATCAGATATTGATTTTTTTGTGCAACCAAATCGCTCATTTAGCTGTTGATCAAGAATGAGTGGATGGTTCACTGTGGACCCCAAAGCCATCACAAAAACAAGTCTTGGTTGAAACGGCACAAAACAAAATAAAAAAATTCACATTCTGCAATGTAACTATTATGCACTATTGCGATGATGATGCTGAAACGATCACATGTAAAATGTTCGGTTCAAATACATGTTGTTTTGTCCATTTTACATGAACCACTTTTTTCAGGAACACGCTCCAACTTCCTACATCCAAACATCACAGACAACATGACTTACACACTCTAAATATTACACTTTGTAGTCATTTAGTCTTGGAGTTATCTGCTCTACTTGTGGTAAACAGTAACAGTTCTCGGAGGACCAAAGCCACAATAAGCTTGCCCCCCAAATAAGCGGTGAGCCAATATTAAATAATATTAATAATTTAAAGCACATTTAAACAGAATATACATGGACCCACAAACATAGCCATGTTCCTTTCCTTCAGCTTGATACATAGGCATGATGCATTAAATGATGCTTTCTCTATCTTTTAAGGTATATCTGCCATTCAAATGTGATGGAATTAGCCTGTATTAGTAATCATGCATGGTGGTCTAGGGTTAGAATCAGTCTTTTCCACTCTTCACCAAATGAGTATGTTTTTGATTCTGGTTTGCTTTTTGTAAGGGGATAGGTTTTTGTCATGATTATTGAACAGCTTTTGCCATGCCTTAGTCTACTTACACTGTCCCTGGAATAAAGGTACTCCCTGACTTACGATGGTGATAGGTTCCAAGAAATCCACCGTAAGTTGAATTCATCGTAAAAAATCGAGGAGTTTCTTGTATACTGTAACTATCAATATTATTAGAGCAGCTTATAATAAACCATGCCAAAGACTTTGCTCATTCCCAATGTCACTAAAAGGTAAACTTCAGTAAACCGAACTGCATTCAGGATACTACACTAAGCATACGTGGATTCACAAACATACCTTCACATTGGCCTTGATCTCCTCGATCACTCTGTCTTGGATGCTGGGGTCACACAGGATGTAGTCTGGAGCAATGCATGTTTGACCACAGTTTGTGTACTTTCCCCAAGTAATACGTCTGTAAACAGAAAGGTGATTTCCTTTTTCAGGTCTGTCATAGACTTAGCATGTTACAAAAACATTCTTAGAACCAAATGATTTATATTATTATTATTATTATTATTATGTGATTTATATGCATTAATCTACATGTAGAAAAAATAATATTAGTAACTTATTTATGTTTGATCTAGACATTTATATGATCGGAAAAAACTCACCGACAAGCAGTTTTAAGGTCGCAGTTCTTATCAATGTAGCAGGGACTTTTCCCACCAAGTTCTAGAGTAACTGGTGTTAGATGTTTAGCAGCTGCCTCCATGATCACCTTGCCCACTAAGCTGTTACCGGTATAGAAGATGTGATCAAAGCGCTGCTTCAGTAGCTCCTGAGTCTCTGGGACTCCACCAGTAACAACAGGATACAGCTCCTGAAAGAGCCACCATTATGTCCATATAATATCAATCAATTATTTAATCACACATACAAAAGACACCTAACAAGCTAACATAAATGAAACTACCATGGCAGCTCTAACAATTTCTTTATAATAACCGACAGAATGATGAGCTTATTTGACTATTAAATGCTTAGTCTAAAGAACACTGCTAACATACCAGTGAACACTAATATGAATAATTAGACATTGTAAAAGCCACCATCATATGCTCAACTTTGAGCATCCCTCAGCATGTTGAGGAGTTAAGAGAACCTTTACTCATAACATACTCAGATATGACATTGAAAATAGTCAAAAGTCTGAGATCACTCACGAAAATGGTTTTGTATTTTTCTTAAATGTAATGTTTTTCATTACAAATGATGACCCAAATCACACCTCAAAGTTTTGTAACAACTTTGAAGACCAAAAACGAATGAGTGCTGACTGCCTTGAACTTTCCTCCATAGTCACTTGGCCAAAACCCCTCTGAGCAATTGTGGGGGCACTTGAAGACTTGAAGAAGTATGTAGTAACATCAACACAGGACATCAGATTTTGCATAATTTTGCAGAAATGTATTACACCGGCTACCATAGACACAACCCGTTGTACTTTCTGCCCCTTGTAAATTCTGAACCCCAAGATAAGACAGAATGCCCCTGAAAAGTCAAAACAACAAAGACCTGAACATGGGACAACAGTGGGCCAAGTCTCAGGGACAGGCATAACCCGATGAAGAGAACGCATGATCTGAGGAACAAACATATCCTTTTCAGTTGTGAATATGAACCAGAGGGGGTCAGCATTGGGAACCAGCGCTTGACCACCTGAGTCACTCTGGTTCATATGGTTTTCTGTCGAGGGAGGTGATGATTGTCTGTTAGGTTTCTCGTTCTCTCCATGGTTACTTCCAAGGAAACATGTGCAGTCGTGATTGCATTTAATTAATCACGTGCATTAATCACTAATTTTTAGAAGCACTGTAAATGGGGAATCTCGTTTGTGCATGTCTGGTTATTATTGCTTATTTCTAGGTTTGAGTAGAAGCGAAGCTTCCCATTTCTGTTGGTGGTTGCCAGATATGTACTAGATATACCCATATGACTGTGCTGAATGTACGTGCAGGGGAAATTTTCATAGCTAGCAACACGCTCTGTTTACCTTCGTCCATAAACCCAACAAATTGAACGTTTGACATTAAACATCAACATGGAAAAATAAGCCAGCAGAATATGACCATTCATGTTAGCGGCACAGTAGCTGTTCCTTTAGCCAACATTGCACACATTGTGCTCAAGCTGAACGCCTGGGCATTGTACGGAGTGAACATAATGGTTAGACGAAAAGGTCTTTGGACTTTGGTCCATCACACTGTTAAAGCATTAATAAATCAGACTGTGGAAGCACAAGCTGTGGATCAGACAATCTGATTTTGTCTTTATATTATTCAGTACATGCCATTGCACTCTCTGAATACAAATATTCGAACCTTGTCAATGTACAACGGCAGAAGATCCTCCATCACTTTGGATGTGTGAACACACACCTCAGATGGCTTAATTACAGCGGCATTACCTAAGACACAAGCGCAAAGTTTGTTTATTATTATGAATTATGAGTCCAGGAGTCCAGTAATAGGCATGTGAATTACAGTGCAATTACAAGATTATAAACGACAAGATTATAAACAGATTGTCTATTTAGAGCCTCTGGATTTAATATTATTCAGGACATTAAATGTATCATTAGCAAATTGTAGAGGCAGAAGCATTTTAAATCCAAGTACATCCATATTACACATGCTAATGTATGACATTAAAACCTCTACGTATGAGAATGGAGATAACTTAATACAAAATCATTGTCAGCTAAAAGTCATTTAAACACACATATAATGCAAGAACTGATTGTTAACTCATCTGAAGGTTGAGATATACAGCAAGGTAAGCTTAAATGACTCTTAAATGTTGCTGTGGACCGTAGCAGGATAACTATACAACTGTTGCTTTTACCTTTAACATAATATTGATAACATGCAGTGGGAGAGAAAAAGTGTACTCTGATCTATTAGCAAACATGCAGGACTGGGGCAAAGAGCAGACTGACAGACGTAAAGCCTACAGAGACTATCACTAGAGTACTGATATTATAAAGATATGGCAACTTCTCTGTCTATTGGATATGTTCACCTGTTTAAACAGTCAGGAAACATTAATTGTCTATCAAAATGTTCAAAACATTGCTATGATATGCACATATTTCTGTGTTTGTTTGGTGCTGATTACAACTATTGATGCTGAACACCTACAGTAGCTTAGCCTACGCTGGCCAGTAAAAGCTATTTGCATTTTCAAATTAGCCTCCACCAGGTGCTTTTTGCTCTTTGTAAATAACAGAAGACTAACCAATTAGTCATAATAGATTTCTAATCAGCATTTTAACAGACCTTTAACAGACAATAGAATCTGTCTAACTGAAACCTTAATAAATTGAAATAGAAAGCAAATTGACATTATAACTACACTCATTCGAACAAAAAATACAGTTTGTGCAGACATGCCACAGGCAGATATGTAAATGATTACAGGTGTGGTCTGATTAGACACTGAGCCTTGCCAAAAGGATAACAATATAATACAATATAAACATCTTTTCGAGTTGTACAGCACTGTGCTTTTTTCAAAACAATACTTGCAAAAGAGATGTAAGAAACAAATTAGGATTATTAGGCTTAGTATTCAAAAAATACTTGAAGAACTGGTTAGTATTTGCCCAGTTTGTTTAATATGTCACAGGCAGATATGTAACTGAATTCTGATGTGGTTCTGATAAGACACTGGGTCTTGCCAGTAGAGGGCACACTGGGAAGTCCTTCCTTCACAGGCTTTCACAGGCTACTTTTTGGTTTAGTGTACCTCTTGGTGAGAGATTATTGACTGCTAGACATGCCTCTACGACACAAATGGGCTTCAGTCTGCTGACGCTGGCGTCCTAGCTGGTCACATCGATAGACAAGTGGTGATAAAATTGGTGAATGGGCAGGCCAGGATTCTTGTTCATGACGTTTCAACTGCAAACAAAGTTGATGGTGGCTGGCTGTCAATGGCAAGAAATGTAATAGGCACTGTGACAACAGATTTGCTTCTGCAGAGACTGCATGTGCGTAGTGAAAGTGACACCTGTGTCTGGATGCTGGACAATGAAACTAAATGGGCTGCTAGAGCTTGTCAGTGGATCGAATCCTTTCTACTGGTCAGTCTAAGCCATTCTACAGTTTGTTCACTGGAACCACTGCTCCCGACACTTCCTAACAGCTAGGTCTAAATGGCCTAGATCGCAGGAGGTTGGACAAAACATCCATACTGCTTCATGCAGTCCAATAATGCACCCCATCTCAAAGCCTGTCAACTGGGCAAAGAGGTACACTACCAAAAATTTGCCTTTGAGAACTTTTTTATAGACAGTGGGTGAAGGGCTTTTACATACTTATGTGGCACTACCCAGTGTTTAATCAGATCACACCTGTAATCATTTACATATCAGCTCAGAGTTGGGGAAGAAGAATTGAACATATTAAAATGTTGTAATTAAAAAAATGTAAAATTGTAATAAAACGGTATGAGTCCTAGACTCACTGGACAAATGTGTAATTAATAATAACTAATAATGATCGCCACAACATTTTTTGGGTAGAATTGTCATGTCATTTTACATGCACTTGCTAGTCCCTTATAACTAAAGCAAATAAAAATGGAGCAAAACAGCTGAGCTTTAAAGGATTGGTTTCCTGCACTTGGGTCCAACCCAACCCTGGAACTCACGACTAGCTGAACCACCACTGTCCCTAACTTAAGGTGTGGTTTTAACAATTCCATCTTATTGTATTATTTAGACAAAAATATGTCTTTTACCAAACCAAAACTGTTAATAGATTATTTATAGATGAATTATGAAACACACCTGCTGCGATGGCTCCAATCAAGGGATGGATGGTGACGGCCCATGGGTAGTTCCAGGCTCCAATAATGAGCACCACTCCCAGGGGTTCTGGTTGAATGTACACTTCATCTGAAAGGGTCAGCAGGTTTTTAGCTACTCGTCGTGGGGCAGCCCATTCAGCAAGCTTGCTCACTGCCAGTTTGATCTCTCCCTCCAGACCCAGGGTCTCATAGAGCGGCGTGCCAAACTCGCTCTGTCAATACATAGAGAAATATTAGCACCGTGGTAACAAGTAAAGCAAACCTTTCAGTGTTGTTATTAAAAATTAAGTCAAAAGGATAGTCACATTAGCAAAACTACTTGGGCCTAGCCATGGGATCATGCTTTACTACACTATAGTTTTGAGCTGCATTCTCTCATGCGCAACAATTTGCTTTCTGTGTATTTATAATTCATTTTCAGTTTTTTAAATTTTAGTTACATTTATTTTGAAAGCAAGTTTTTGTCCGCCTCATCTATTTCGGATTCATGTGACAGTTTGACCAAACATAAATTGTCACGATAACTTAAGGCTGCAACTTTCACACTATATACTTCCTCATGGACAACAGACCAGTCAAACTCATGGAACAATCGACACAATTTCCTATTTCCCTGACACTAACAGTGGTATAGTCCTACATGCTCAATGATATGCTAGCTCAGTCCCAGTTTCCACTAATCCTAATGAGGGTTGCCGTGATGGCAGGCTGAAGAGGTCAACCTAGCCTTCTCTACCCAGGCCACAGATTCCAGCAGACCTTAAAAGCCAACAGTGAGGTTTAATCCCACCAGCAAATTAAGGGTCTGACTTTGTGTAACTCCCAAACTCACTGGTAATTCCCTTTTTAAAGTTTAGCAAAAGCTGACCAGGAGTTATCCTTGTAAGATGTCCAAACTGGCTCATCTCGATCTGAAGGAGAAGCCTTGTGTAGGAGCCTAATTTCTGCTACATTTATTTTTTCAGTCAGTACCAAAATCTCATGACCACAGCAAGGATCATGGACTGACCAGTAAACAGTGACCGGTCAATCAGCCGGTGACTGAAACAAGCTGTTTTTCAGAGTGATAGCCTCATATAACAATTCTGTTTGGGTTACATTTAGCTTGTCCACTGCACGACAAAGACACAAACACAGCCACACTTAAACAGCACAGTACTTCAGTAACTTTAATATAGAATTCAGGAAAAGATAATATACTCATGAGGAATTAGGGATACTAATGAGGGAGCATGGGTCTAGCTTTATTTCTGATGCAGCCATGCCTTCAGCATTGAAGGTCTTCACAGCAAGCTGTTTTCAATACTGTGCATGCACAGTTAAAAAAGACATGGAAGAACAACTCTGAAAACGTTCAGAACAATAAATAGTACAAAACCTTTAAAACAGCATCATCATGTCAATCTTACCCTCTCGTTTTCCTACCACATACCTACAGTCACCCCAATAGCAATAAATTGATTCATAAATTGATGAATAACCTGATTTTTGTATTTACATACTTTCGCGTATTTACATACCGCTAAAGTGGCCTTGGCTACTTGATCCAATAAATCTAGACATTTCTAGAACCCTGAAAAGCTAAACTGCACCATACACTTTACATTCAATCAACTACGACAGCTTACCACACTAAATGACAGCCGTTAGGAGTGATTTCACCTCACCTTGTTGAGGTCTTTTTTAAGAGCATCTGCAATTTCTTTCTTCCTCTCCACAACAAAACGCTGCAGATTATTCAGCTGGCTGATGCGGTACTCCAGCGGTTTGCTGCGACCGGTATTAAAAGCCTTCCTGGCACGTTCCACCGCTTTCTGCTCTCGAGACATCCTACGAAAAGAGGAGGCAGTTTTATTTCACCGTGGCTCTACATCTCTCACATCTTGTTTTATTCCAGTCCAGACATTAAGACAGCCAGCTGACGGGGATTCCCAAAAGTCATAAGCATCACACATCACTGCGAAAATATTCAATCAACGTTAATCCGTTAATAAACGGAAATCAGTGATGAGAAAGCAGCAAGCTTTTATTCAATTTTTACACCGTAACTAAATCCTGGCTATCGTTCTTGCATGTGATACATTTAACTTTACTTTTCCATATGGCATGTTTCTATATACCCCCATACCATAGCATAGCTAAAACAACAGAGATAAAGATTTTGTGGGCAGCAAATTATATAGCATTGTTCACCACTAGAAATGCTTATACACTGGTAACAGCTCTGTCATTATGGTAGATAGAAGAAGCAACGATGGTAGATAAAGACAGTGATACCTTTTTATGTTTTGGTTTTAATGCATAGCAGGGTGCACAATACAAACTGTTTACATTCTGCCACTGTTTCGTGTGTACTGATTCCTTCGTATATTTTGTAATTTTGTGGGATGAGGTGAACCCTACATTAGCCAACGCTTCTTTTTTATAATATTCCATGTACTCCTGACAGAAGAATAAGCTACAAACCTATACAAAGTACCTAAATACTAAATAGCCAGTCAGGCAAAAAAGACAAACAAGACAAAAAACCCTATGATGTAACACAGTACATATGTTTGTTCATACCACCCAGCACGTCTTTTTAGTATGTCTTTGTCTGTATTTATTCTTGGCTATCTCTTTGTCTCTATTTGACATTCAAATTAACTCACCAGGCATAATGTGAGTACAATAGTGTATACACTTTTTTCCTGTTTGCCTTGAACTGTACCAGAGCATGACTGACCCCGCCACTACCCCACTGGCCTGCTCTCTCATTGTGCGATCTGCAGCATGATTTTAGTGGTTATCTGCATGTCAGGTTATGGTGGGAGAGGTTAATAACTACTTCCTAACCAGCTATAAAAATGCTTGTAATCTGCACTGTTAAAAGTCTATAAGTATAGGTTAATTACATGGACCACCCTGTGAAATGTCAATGTTTTACTTTTCTTTCCTTCAGGAATACCTGTCCATCAAAGTTCTAGGTACTAGAACTATAGGATAATCCTCCAACCATCCTCCAGTCTCTCAGACACAGCAAATAATGTTAGCAGGTGCCATTTGACCTGGTTGGAAGGCACTACTGGACCTCAAATCCCAGGTATCTGCGGTGGTGAGCTTGCTTCTTAAACTGTTGAAGTGCCAACTTCATATATCACGAAAACAATCAATGCTTCACATCCCTTCAAAGTAGTATTATCCTTATACCTAATTCTGTTTCAGTTGAAACCCAGTTGATACAATTGGTCTGGGGTGGGTTTCCCAATAACAATGAATCTAAACATTGCTGACCCCAAGCTAATAATTCAGTACTCAATACATCAATGCAAGTTTAAACAATGTTAAAGTATGACTTTAACAGATAGAAATCATGCAAACATACAATAAAACTCAATCAATGCATATAATGGATTTTCTGATGCTCAAATAATTCAGTTTACATTATTCCTCATGGGTATAAAGATATCTTAGTACTCCTTGTCCAGCACTCAAGATGCCCTCTCGAAGGAATTAACAAATACAGGTACCACCGTATTTATCACTAAACCTCAGAAACAACACTACACCAAAGACACAGTTAACAGGAAGGCTATATATTACAGGCACATAAAGAAACAGGGCTTAATTAATAAGGAGGCAACAAAATCATAAAATACACTTCACACTTCGCATTGCAACACTGCATTGTCTTCATGGATATACAATAAAAACAATCACACTGTTATAAATGTTTGTTGGCCATAAATCAATGGATATTGTATGTTCTTTTTTTGTTACGTTTGTATTACCCTTGGTCACCCTCTGGTGGATGTTGGATGTAACACAGGAGCAGGTACAGCTTGGGAAGCATTTTACGAATGGATTTAATAATAGAATTACCATCTTTTTTGGGAAACTCTCATGAACATATGAATATGCAATTTACTTTACGATGATTTGAAATGCTTCTGAGTTTTCAGTTTTCAGGGCTCATAATAAATCTTATAAAAAATCTTATGACATCGTATGAAGTACTACCAGATAAATAATGTTACGTAATAATAAGCAATGATGTTGTTGCTGTATGCCTATGCTACACATACAGTCATACAGTGTAGCTATCACTACATATTAACACAACTTTACAACAAAACAATAGTTGACTGATCATTTTAACGGTAAAGTTCCCTTTAAATGTTACCATGGGCTGTGTAAGAACTGTCATGTGACACTTGTTTGGACTACAAATGCCTAACAGTGTAATTATTATGCAAGTAATCGTGGTATATGTTAATAACCAGTTAATAACGAAAAGCCGCGGATAAGAACGATATATCGACAGGCAAGAAATATACTAGCAGCAAAAACAGCAGCGATCTTGCTAAGTTCCAGTCGCGGCCGTGCTCGCTGTTATTAGTCCACACATTATTATTCGTGCTGCTCTTTGAAACTGGAGAACGGCTGCTAGACTTCCTCCCTACAGCTCAAACGCAACAAACGCCATATCTCACGCAATAACATAACAACATAAATCGTGTCCGTAACACTAAATTATAACGTTAGGTGTTCAAATGGTTCTTTCTGACCTTTACCCGAAATCCACTGTACTTCCGCGCGTTGATATTTCAGTCTGGATCAGTGGTACTATAGCGGATCAGCATGGTGAATAGGATCCGTTACCGATAGAGCAGAGCCAGAGGGAGGAGCGACGTGGGAGGGAGGGGCGAGGAACACATGTAACACTCCACGCATATATATATATATATATAATGTATTATTTTATTATATTGTTATATTGTTGTTGTATATAATAATAATATTATATTGTATATGCTTATAGTATTTTGAGGACCATACGTCTCCACAGAAGACTTCATATACTAGGCCTTTATTAGTTTTAGTTAGGAGTGTTACTGTTGCATAGGAAACAATCTAATCTCCCCTCTATTCACCAGAATGCCCTTAGGGATTACATTCTCTGGTCTTGGCCAAACAATGCCAGTCTGGTAGAAAGAAACCTTGTGATTGGTCCTCTCTCATGTTCACGTCATATCAACGCTATGACAACGATAATGATACGCCCTTATTCATGGCAAGCAACACTTTTAAAATTATTTAGCAGTTGTAAAATATTAAATACATTAGTTCATTAATAAGAACAACTAGCAGCTATTATTATTATTATTATTATTATTATTATTATTATTATTATTATTGTGTAACATACTGTATGTTCACTGTCCATTTTATCAATTCAATTTATCATATAGAAGCACTAGTTCCACAATTGTAGACTTTACATACTTAGTTAATCTGCTTTACTCTGTCCTGTAATGGTCAGTGTAGAACAAGGTAGTGCATCTAATAAACTGATTGGTGACTCTAAATGTTGCACTTTATATTCAATGTGTTAATTATATGATGATGCTCCAAGCCCTTACCTAAGTGGCAGCGCAAGTTGCAAGGTGGGAAGCAATGCTAGACAGGGCACCAAGCCCAGGAGCTCGACCTGCAGCTCTCTGGAGCTGTGAGGCAACAGCAGTAACCACTACTAATCATATAGGAATGTGTAATATTTTTATGGCTCAGTGTTTGTTCGATTCCTCTGTTGCTGCAACTGCATTGTGTTGCAATATCTTAAAGATCCTAATCCTAAAGATTTGATCACAAATTGAAACAGTGCAGTAACATCTTTAAAAATGTTAATTTGTGTATGTATGTATATTGAACAATCAAATCAAATAATTTGGTAGTATGTAGTTAGATATAGGGGTTGCTAGGTGGCTAGCTCCTCACAGCGAGAAAGTCCTCGGTTCAATCCCGGGTGTAGCATTTTGGGCTCTTTCTGTGTGGACTCATGTTCCACGTGGGCTTACTCTGTGTAGTTCTGTTTCCTCATACATCCCAAAGACTTGTTAGGTGTTTCCAAAGTGTCCTTAGTGTATGAGTGTGTGCAGGTGTGTTGAGTGTATGTGGTCTACAATAGATTGCTGCACTGTTTAGGGTTCTTTCTGCCTTGTACCCTGTGTTGCCGGCTGGGCACCAGCTGTCCAAAATTAAGCAGATAAGATAGTGAATGAATGAATAAATGAATGAATAAATGATGAGGTGGCATAGGAGTGAAGTGATTAGCGCAGTCGTCACATGGCTTCAGCTTCCCCAGTTTGATCCCTACCTCTGACCTCCCCATGTGGAATTTGCATGTCCTCCTTATGTCCAAATGGGTTCACTCCAGGGCCTCTGGTTTCCTTTTACATTCTAAAGATGTGTGTTAGGCTAATTGGTATTTCTAAAATGTCTTTAGAATGTGAGTGAGTGAATGAGTGTGTGAGTGTGCATGCCCTATAAAAGATTGGTGCCCTGTTTAGGGTTGTTCCTGCCTTGTGCCCCATGTAACCAGCTAGGCACCTCCTATCTGGTTACCCTTCCATAATTAAGCGGACAAGAATATGAATAAATGAATGGTTAGGTATAGATTCAATTGCAGTGTCAGTGGCTGTGTGGTAATGCGATATATAAAGCTGTATAAATGAAATGCCTCTGAATGTCCACTACCTATGATCTAGTTATTATCTCGAAATGACTATGCTGTACTTTCTCACCAGTACAGAGCAGCAATTCATTCGAATCCCAAACACAGCTGGTCAACCACATATTTGACACAGATTTGTGCACAATCCATCATAGCTCACATCTCTCTTTTAGTTTGATTCTCATGGCACAATGTTGGACTTGTATCAAAAGCTGCTCACACAGTTCCACTAAAGCAGGCAAACTGGCAAGTTCTTGAGATTTCTCTCCAGACTGACAGGATATATTGTGTGTTTCCACATCAAACAGAGTGCAGGATTTAGGTGTTTGCATATTATGGAGCAGGGAGAAGCTCAATGGCTGTGGCACGTCATGAGCACCTGAGTGAAATGAATAAAATGGACGAGTTCACTGAGCAGAGGTGAAAAAGCACAGATGCACACACAGAAGTCTTATTTTTTCTTCAGTTTGACTCATATGGCCAAACTCATATTACAGTTCACAGCTTACACCTTTTTAAATCTAATTTTGATTTATTTGTGCCACTTTAAGCATGCATTCATAATAACTCACCTCATCTTAAATCTATGTGGTGCTTAATGTGAATCATTTTGTAACAACCAAGGGGTGGAACCAGGATCCTAAAAACTTTTAATATTTTAAATATCCTTCTGTAACTGAAGGCATAATACAAAACCATGATTATTTGTCAAAGAGTCTGTCTCCATCTGCTTCTCAATCACACATGGGGGCCATGGCATCCTGCCACAAGTTTGCAGCCTCAAAGTGGACCATTGCATGTTACTATTTCTCCACACGGTGTCACTTAGCCCCATGAAAATGTTACTCTTTTTAGATCAGGGAAGAGAAGGAATTTCTATATAATAAGGCTAAACTTTTTACTTCAGTTTACACACTTCCATTCAGTTATATAATGTATTATTGTTTGTTTTCTTTTTGTAATGTTTAGTGCTAGTGTCAATAATATGCAATGGGTAGGACATGTTTACCATCTGAGTAATGTTTTTTGACTTCTCATGCACTGCATGTAAGAAGATTTTGGTGCAAATCATGGTTCACTGAGAAGAGCCTTTTATAAGGCAAGGTTCCCCGAAAACCCACACCTGCTGAGGTTTAATACATTCCTGCTATGGTGTAAAATATAATGTAAGTAATCCTATACTTTTATTTACCATGCTAGCAAAGTGGACCGTTTTGCTGTGCAAGTACTTTGCCTGGTTGCCTCAGCTCCAGAGATCCCATTTTGTTTCCCATTCTGGAATCGGCCTGTGTGGAGTTTTCATGTTCTCCCTGTGTCTTTGTTTGGGGGAGGGCTAAAAACTCCAAAATACATACTGCAAACTACATACAGAAAAACCCTATACCTCTCCAAGTGGTATTGAACACATGAGCTTTTTGCTGTGAGGTGAATGTGTTTCTTATGCATGTTATGGAAGTATGTTTGGGGCTGTATACTATAGAGCGTGACTTTGTGTAAAGTAAGGCAATTTTGTAGATAAAACAAATGTATGTCATCTGTTTTATTAGACTATAAACATAAATCTTGCTTGCTAATGGCAATTTACTGTTCATATGCACTTTGTTTGGACTATGAATTCTTTCTCTTCAGTTCTGTAAAAGCTGATAAAGGTGTTATCTGTTTAGATGTTGTCAAGAAGATAATCATAGTTAGAAAATATTATCTTCCATCTTTAGAACCTTGTAAAAATCCCCAACAGCAAGGTTTCCTGACCTTTGACCTTCAATTCTTATGCACATTTAATTGTTTGCTCATTTTATAATCGCAGATTTAATATTGGTCTGAGGGACAGTATGGTGGCACCTCATAGCTCCAGTGATCCCAACCATGAACTCTGCTTGTGTGGAGTTTGCATGTATTTTCAGTATCTGGTGCTTCAGGTTTTTGGATTTTCTCCCACATTCCTGCATGCATTAGGTTAATTGGTTGTTGTAAATTGGCCCACTGTGAATGTACTTCACTAGTATAGAAGTAGCCTTGTTTTCGTTGTGAATAACCATTGCTGATGATGTGATGTGAAATACACCAAATAAACAAACAATGATCTCATTACATCATTTTCCTTACTTACTGGTACCATTGATAAGCCCTTGAGCGAGGTCTTTATACTTTATGTTGTTGGTTCACTGCATGCCAACCAAACTTGTCCCAGTTTATCATAGCATGGTCTTCACAAGAACACAAATGTTTCCCTGTGGTATTTAGCACCAAACTCTTAGTAGCAGATCCTGCAAGTTGTGAAGTGGAGCCACCACAGATGTTCTTGCAAATTCCATAGACGTTCAGTCAGATTGAGATCTAAGGAATTTGGAATTGCTCCTTAGCAATATGGGCGATGGGGTGCATTTTTTTTTTACTCACAGAGGGCACTACCCTCAAGGAAATACCACTGTAATGAAGGGGCATAATTGGTCTATAATGGTGTTGGCAAGTATGAACTTAGCCACTAATATAAGATAATAAGACTCACTAATAAGACCCATAGTTCTCAGCAGAACATCACCCACTCTTTTTTTTCTTTACGCAGTTCAGGGTACAATTATTTCCCAAAGTAAACAGGGCAAACATACCAGATCATCAAGGTGACGTGAAAGAAAACTTTTTCTGACAGCTTGTTCATCTGAAAACTTAATACTGTCCTGTTTGAGCAAAATCACATGGAAATCCGAATGAATACTGCACCTTGACACAACAGTAGATGGCAAGTTCATGGATCCCATAAAAGTGTTGGTAGTCAGTTGATAGTGGATATCAGTGACCCATACAGTTTCTACTTAATAATTCATTCTCATTCCAACTGATTCATGAAGAGCAACTAAAAGTGAATCATCAATTCTTTAAATGTAGTCAAGCATTACTGCAGAAAACTGTGAATAATGGTTTAAGAAATACATCTCGTCTTAACATCAGCTAAATCATCACTTGTAGAAGGTTGCATACAAAGCAAAATGTTATGTTTGACTGTAAAAAAGAAAGCTAGTAGAATTATGCATACAAATGTGCATATACTAGATAAGGACAAAGTGACAAAGATTATTTTGCAATTAATTCTTTGTTATTTTCTGTAATTTCACCTACCTAATCTAATTTCATTACTCTAATCGAATATAATTTCAATCATTTATCTCCCTGCACTCATGTGCTTTGTGTGTTGTGTTCTCCTCCCCCTTTTCTTTAAGGTTAATGTTTAATACCCCATGTGTGATAAGGCTTTTTAGCACAAATACTATATCCTTATATACTGTCTCTTGCATTTCTCCTCATAACCTCACACATCATAACCTACCAAGCAAAATGCCCAACCTACAGAGCAGCAGTTCATTTAGAAGATACTTGAAGGAAACTGGGAAATGCCTTTGGAGCTACCGTAACTACTTGATCATCATCATCACCCCATTGCTCATACTTCCATTGCCCGTGATTATTCGTACTTCGGTAAGATCCTGAGGAATTTGGAAAAATAGGTGCATGTGTAATGTATTATTCTCTGTGCTTTTTTCTCTCCAATGTATTTCTAGTAATAACCTAAAGCATACACTAATGCTCATAATTTGAAAATAATTTGAAGTTTTCATGCTTATTAAATATACTAATTATGCAATACATTTTTAAAAAATGATATTATTTTATTTATGAATAAAAAAGAGGAACAGAACTATATACTGACAACTAAGTATAAAATAATATATTCTGAATTAATATTTTCAAAAAGTGTTCTGCTATGATCAAACAACATTGATAATTTGGTGGTTAATTGAAAAAGTGAATATATGTCATTTAAAAACTTAAGGTTTTTTGTACTGAATAAAATGCCTTAAACCCTGTTGATTAACATCTACATTTTAGTTGTATGGTGTAAAACTTTATAACAACAAACTCTAGTGGTAGATAAAATAACATATTAGCAAATAGCTTATTAGTTATGAAACAGGATGTTTGCCAAAATGGAAGTTGACCAGACTACCATAAACAGAGGTTCGGAAGCAGTAGCACAATTTATTTACACTAAAAAGTCTAAAAAGTTATAAAAGTCTCCAGACCTAGCCCTAGCCCTCTAGTTATGTAATCACCTTTGGATTTAAACTACATATATATATAGAGAGAGTTTCTTATTTTGCAGCCTTGTGCAATTCTGTACTTAAACCCCCACAATGACTACATGATAACATTATCTTTGACATTGTTGCAATTTGTTTGGAAGCAAAAAGCCAGAGTACTGATTTTACATAAGTATTCAAACCTATAACTCAGTTCTTAGGTGAAGGATGTTTATAGCCGCCAGTCTTCTTGGGTATGATGCTACAAGGTTTTGCACACCTGGATTTCAGGATTTTTTTTCTTTGCAGATCCTCTTAAGCTCTGTCAGGCCATTACTGGACACCCATTTTCAGGTCTTTCTTAAGATTGGGTTGTCCCTAAGCCACATCTGTGTTTGTCTTGTGTGTTTATGGTCATTTACTTATTGGAATGTGAACCATCTGAACTTTCATTAGAAATATCTCAGTTCTTTGCTCCCCATAGCATAATGCTGCCACCACCTTTTTTCACTGTATGAGGCAGGTGATGAGCAGTGTCTGGTTTCTTCTAGACATGATGCTGAGAATTGAGGCCGAGTTAAATATTGTTTTCATATGACCAGAGAATCTTGTTTCTCACAGTCCTTAAGATGGGCTTTGGATTTCTGTCTGGGCTTCTGCCTGGCCATACTACCATAAAGCCCAGATTGGTAGAGTGCTGCAGTGATAGCTGACCTTCTGGAATTTTCCCATCTTCACACAGGATCTTTGGAGCACAGCCAGAGTGATCACTGAGTTAATGCACAACCTTCCTGGGTTCTCTTTCCAAGACTATTTAGTTGGGTATGATATACAACTCTAGGAAGAATCCTTGTTTTTCCAAACCTCTTCCGATTAAGGATTATAAAAGCCATTGTGCTCTTTGAACGTTTCAATGTAGCATTTCTAAAAAAGACCGTATATCCAAATCATGCCCAATCACCTGAAATTACCACAGGTAGACTCCAATTAAGGTGTGGAAACATCTCAACAATGATCAATAGAAATGAGAGGTCCTTATAGCTAAATTTCAGTTGTGATTACAAGGGTCTAAATACTTATGTCCATGCAGAATTGTAGTTTTTTTTGCAATAAATTTGTTAAAATGACTGGGTACTGAGTGCAGAGAGTTTTGAGAAAGCTTGTTTTTTTTATCACAATGCCTCAACATACCAAATGTGAACAAGTCACTTCCCAAATGAATTGTGTGCACATTGTTATTGTTGTTTTTTATTTTATGGTATTTTATAGTATTTCAATTTTATAGAATTTTAAATTGCCAGATTTCATGCTGTTTCTGTTTTGCAGGAGGCAAAATGTGGTTATGTCATTATATTGATGGCATTGTACTGGTGCACAGAGTGCCTGCCGTTGGCTGTAACTGCCCTGCTACCAGTCATCCTGTTCCCTATGTTGGGCATTATGGAATCGGAAAAGGTAACGAATTTACCCTCTAGGTTATTTAACCATATGTAATGAGTAATGAGTAATAAATGTTTACCCTCTAAGATTTTTACCAATGAGTAATGAGTAACAAGGGCTGAACATTTGTCTTATAGATTATATAGCCACCAATAACACTTGTTGACATTTGCATGAGAACTGAACTGCTGGACAGTCTGATCCTGTTCATGCCCTAGTGTGTTTTGGCAGTCTAGGGTGACCGTACACCCTACTGAACAGTCATCCAGTTTGACACGCGTATGCTCACCCCAGTGAATATGTCACTTGCTACTTAACCACTATAACTGAGTTTGCATCTCATTTGCTCTAAATATGTTTATCCAACATGCAAGTGTCCAAAAAAATCATTTTCTGCTCCTTTTGTGGCAAGGCAGTCAGTCAGTGTGATGCTTATAATATATACACAGTTAGTAAGTTTGATGTGTGTCACGATCTTGAAGGACTCCAACACAACACAGAGTATGTGTGCTTTACATGAATGACTTATATAGACAGGTCATTTGTGGTAGACATTCATGTTGTACTCGACAACCTGATACATGGACAGTTTTTTTTGTTATTATATGTACATGCTGTAACTGTAGCAGTCCAATATATTCAGTTATTAATTTTGAGAGAGAGTGCTAAAGAACCCTGTTACAGTCAGTTATTATGTTTGTTGCAGGTGTGTGTGCTGTACTTGAAAGACTCCAACATGCTGTTTATTGGTGGGTTGTTGATGGCTATAGCAGTGGAACACTGGAACTTGCACAAGCGCATCGCGTTGAGGGTCCTGCTAATAGTGGGAGTTCGACCTGCTTTGTGAGAGAACATCCAGTGAATACCAATCTTTCATATACAGGTTTCTCCATAATTATTGGCACCCTTTTTAAATGTGAATGAAAAGGGTTATATGAAATTCCCATTTTGTTGAATTAGCTTAAACTAACACTGAAAGAATGAGAAAAATCCTTATAATCCAGTTGGAAAAAATTTAGTCTGAAAAAAAAAAATTTCTAACAAAAGGACTCAAGGGATGAAAATATATTAGAATTTACTTTTATAAAGCTATATAT